>JAJMKV010000001.1:376697-438394 GCA_030569375.1 Ogataea ganodermatis
CAATAGAATATACTGGAACAATCAGGAACTTAGTGGAAGAAAACAATAAGGTGTGCCTGACACAATCCGTCTAATATAAAAGAAGAAGTGACTTCCTCGTTTATATGAGACATGATATATACTTTAGAAGTTGAGGAAAATAAGTACTTGAATAGGTATTCAATATGAGTGTTAGCAATACGATCTTAGGAATTCAACAAAATGGCAGCTTGGCATGTGATATTAAGTCTAACAATCAATTTGCGTTTGCGTGAGTATTTAATGCTAGACACAGAAGCAGCGGCTTGCGCCCAAAAATGTCCGAGAGCTTTCCCAGCGGCTGGAGAATTGACGAAGACAAAAAAATAAGACGTGGCAATGTACCTGAGGTACGGAATGGCATTGAGTTCCGACGCAATTTCAGTCATCAGAGTTGACAGAATTGTCGCGTCGAGGGCACCGAAAAAGATAATCGAGAATAGCGTGGTTCCATACGACCAACCTGGGATAAAGTACTTCAACTAACACCCACAGGCTAGACTTTGACCATATTGGAGAACTCCTAAAAATGTCTTAACAAATCTTTTGAATTGCCACTGATGATTACGCATATCAAACTTTCAAACTTGGTCTGATGGGAATTACAATATGCGGTACAAAAAAAGCAGGTTTTTATCTGCGATCTTTCTGGTGATCAAGACAAAAAAGACGTTTGTCATTTTCTCAGGATTGAATAATGTTACCGTGACATTCGAATATCGACATCGGTGTTGCGGAGAGTTACGCTAAGGATCGACCCCATGTTTTTGTTCGACTATGCGGTTGATTTTTTAGTTAGCAATCTTTTTATTTCCTGAATAATGCAAGCAAGATCTCTTGGCCCTTAAGTTTGTTTGTTATATTCTCTTTACCTTGATCTTTCAGGTTGAGGGAAATATGGGCATTCCACTGGGTAATCAAGATTAGTAACAACAATTCAGTGCCCGGATTATAAAAGCTAAATGGAGTAACATCACTGAGAGTGGAGTTGGCCAAGATATGGTTCCGTGATTATCGCGTTGAGTTTGGTCTAGTTTGAAGATGCAGAGTACTTAACCACATATCAATTTGGAAGTAACACTTGTCAAATAATTTTTTGATCTGTGTTGAAGTATATTACTTCATAATGTGACCTTACATACTTTGACCAGTCAGGGTTGTGATCACGTTACACAGTGAAGGGTTTGTGACTGTGGTCTTAAGAGTGAAGAGTTTTCACTCTAGGTTGTTGAATCTGTTCAACCTCCAAATTCTATATAAAGGGGTCTTTATTCCCTTTTACCTTTTCTTTATCTTTTATTTTTTCCTTTTTCTTGACTTGAAGAAAACATTTATTATTTTGTGATCATGAATACTACTATGAATGCCACTGCTAGGATTGCTCAACTTCAACAATCTGATAGGCCATTATTTCTAACCACTGATGGATATGAACTGTGCTCATTTTCCTATGTGTTGAAGTATATTACTTTATGAGGTTATCCTACCTACTTTGACTACTCAGAGTAAGGTCACGCTATATAGACAAGGGTTTGTGACTGTTGTCTTTGGACTGAAAATTTTCAATCCAGGAGATTGAGTTTGTTCAACCTCTAAATTCTATACAAAGGGATCTTTATTCCGTTTACCTTCCCTTTATCTTTTGTGTTTTCCTTTTTCCTTTACTTGAAAAAAACGTTTAATATGTTTGTTTATCAGGGAAACGTGAATCTCCAAACTATAGTTGCCAACTCTAACACCATCAAACCACAACTCGCACTCAAAATCATTAGTCTTCGACTGGAAATACATGGCCAGAGATGATTCTGCTATAACCATGGACCTGGTTCTCTTCAGTTTAGAAAATATTGCAAAAAAATAATTGAACCTTTTGTTAATCATCTCATTGAATACTTGAGTGAACATCACAGCGACGCGCTCGACAATATTGAACCATGTTGTGCATGAACGAGACCAGGGTCTTGTTGCTGGAACATTAGATAAAAGGTACTTGTTTTGCTTTATATAGTACTTCTACATGCGAAAGAGGTGGGCGGAAAAAATAAGTATTCGAACGAGTATTCAGTATGAGTGTCAAAAACGCGATCTTGGGAATTTGAGATGAGTCTTCTCTTTTATGGAACTTCATATGAGACATGATATTACTGTTTTAAGTGGGGAGAATACTATCAGATGTATTTACATATAGTCTTCAAAAATGTCGGGAGTTAGGCAGAACTCAGAACTTTTCAAATATAGCTTTCTGGAGTAATAAATCAATCATTCAGAAATAAAAAAAAAGCAACAATTCCATAAATAGTTTCTAGTACCTGCCGGTACCTAGGAAAACTGATAGCATGGCCACTTGTGATGTTTATTTTTTGTAGATCTTTTAGTCTCTTTGTCACTGGCAAGATCCAAACTGAAGCTCATGAATGATCTATGCTCCAGCTGATGGTTTTGCTAAAATATTTGTGCATTATCCCGGTATAAAGGTACTGATTCTCCGCAGATGAACAGCTCAAACAATATTTAGCCGCAAATTTCGCAAATTGGGGTTTGATTTAAATAGAAGCGGTATGTGCCATTCACCATTAGAGTTATGATTCTGTTTATTCGACTCAACCACTACACTGTAGGATTTGACCAAATCAAATTAAAATTACCGACTTCGTTCAATGATTGAGAAAAGATCAATTTCTTGAGGCCTCGGCTGAGCCTTGTAGGACAATTGTACATTTTCTGGCAAAAATGATCAAGTCCGTTGCATGCCATTTCCGAAAGAAATCAGATTAGCGCTCGTTGAGTCTTTTCGAACAATACTTAACTAATGCTTTCCCTTATTTAAATTTTGTCCAATTTTCTTTGGACGTTCCACAATTCGTACTATATATGCCAATATGTTTGAGTATTTTCTCCAAGAAAACGAAAGGAAATCATATAAGATCCAAAAAAGACAAAGGAAATGACGACCCCTTTATAAAAGGTTCGGTGGTTTAACGACTTCAACACCAACCATATCTTGAGCTAACTAAGTCATCCTCAACACTCAGAAAAAATAAAGGATCTGGGACCAAAAGGTAGTCTATGAACTCCTTCCAATTTTTGCTGAACGCTTTTTTTTTTATAAAACTTTCCTAGAGATATCTGGCAAATGAGACAAGCGACACTATGTTCCTTATATGCTGAAGTATGAAACTTCCTAACATGATTTCACATACTTTGACTAGTTAACTTAGGTCACGCTATACACAGTCAAGGGTTTGTGACTGCTTGTTAAGAGTGGTGATAGTTAGCTCAAGATATGGCGATGACGTAATCTTTGAAGTTGATCAGAACATCTTATTGTAAGAAAACAATTTGATGTTCTGCACTCAATCTGTCTAATATTAAAGAGCAAGTGACTTCCCATTTGATATGAGATGCGAAATATACTTGGGAGGTTGAGGAATTAAGTACTTGAATAGGAATTCAATATGAGTGTCACGATCTTAGGAATTCAACAAGTCTTAGCAGGCGCATAGTGTTTCGGTAAAATTTCTGCGTCGGACTTCTGCCGCCGAGCTTGAGCAGTAGTTGGCCGTATTAGTGAAATCGTTGACAATAACCAAAGCAAAACTTCAAATCGAAAACGAGAATGAGAAGAACGTTTCAGGTAATTTATGTTAAATTCCTAAGATCGTATCGTTGACACTGACACTCATATTGATTACCTATTCGAGTACCTAATTCCTTAACCATCTAAGTATATGTAATGTCTCCTATAAGATGAAAATCACCTGCTTTTTTATATTGGACAAATTGAGTGCAGAACATCTCGTTGCTTTCTTATCGTATTTTTTCAGAACATCATATCATTCTTGTCCAATATGATGTGCTGAACATCTCCAAAGATTACATCATCACCGTTTCTTGAGCTAACTGGAACACCCTCAACACATAAGGGGCACTTACTGTGAGCTTGGTGCGGTGTTGCTACATCCGGTCATTGACGCATTTTTTTTTGAATTTCCTTTACTGAAACCTTTGCAGACGCGTTGACTAAAGTAACTTAGTTTCCGTGAATCTTGGTTGAATCTGTGGTCTGGAAGCGAGTGCAGGTCCACTGCATTCGTAGTATTCAACACCACCGTCGGTGTCTTCACTCGGATATTGAATAAAAACTATCTATCTGTTCGTCAAACTTGTCTCAGTGATGGCTTGACTGGGCATCAGAAACTATGTTTGAGCTCAAAGCCTTTGGTGATTGTTGTAAAATGTTGACTCAAGCTAATATCAAATAGTCTCGTTTTTGACGATTTACTCTACTCAAAACAAACCATTTTGGAAACATTTTCTTACAAAACAATACAGGAAAGTTTCAAGTGCTCCACGCTATCAGTCGTTTATTCTGTTGAAGTTGGGCAATTCTAGCCTAGGGGTTCATGTTCATCTTGGTACACAAAATAATAAATGTTTTCCTCAAGTAAAGGAAAAGGGAAAATATAAAAGATAAAGAAAAGGTAAAGGGGATAAAGACCCCTTTATATAGAATTGGGAGGTTGACCAAGTTCAACCTCTGGAGTGAAAAGTCTTCACTCCCAAGACCTCAGTCACATAACCCTTGACTGTCTAGCATGACCTAAGCCTGACTAGTCAGGGTGTGTAAGATCACATTATGAAGTAATGTACTTCAACATAATCGAGGTCTAAGTATAAAGTATTGTGACTTTCTTTCCTAACTATGAGATTAGCTGGGGAGTTCAGACTAAAACTTCCTAGACTAATCACCAACATAGTATTGGTATATGGAGAGATAGTTCGAAGAATAAACATAGTGTCGGCTATATCTCTTAGTTGACCAACCTTTCTACCTTAATCAGGTTCAACGTATACCTTCATATATTTAAGAGGTATTCTAGAAGTTAAGCTTGGTTGGAATGAAGAAGATTTATTGAGTTTTTTATTCCGTGCTGAAATTTAAAGTGCTTTGTTGAGTCAAGGTCTGCCCTTGTGGTGAGGTTTCCATTACGAATGATTTTAGCTTCTGTATTCTGTTCATTTTTTTTAGACGCTTGACAAAATGTAAAGACCATATGTTGATATATTATAAAATACATTTTCCTTGAATTCAATCTCATACATGAGATACTATAAGAAAACTAGTACCCTTTATATAGTATTTCGGCCTCCGCAAAACACCACTGTCACCATGTTTACACATAACTATATCTTGAGCTGACTGAATCACCCTTGATTGCTGAGCGTCCTATTATTAAGTCGCTCTATAAATCTATTTGAAGTTGTTGTGTATGTGAGGTCTTTTAACTCATAATGTGATCCTACATACTCTGACTAGTCAGATTTAGGTCACGCTATACAGTCAAAGGTTTGTGACTTTGGTCTTGGCAGTGAAGACCTTTCACTCCAGGAGGTCCAACTTGTTCAGCCCAAATTCTATATAGAGGGGTTTTCATACCCTTTAGCTTTTCTTTATCTTATATTTTCCCTTCCTCCTTTTCTTGAGGAGCATACTATCGATATAGTTCTACATCTACTACGAGCGCTTTTGCGACCTATTTTGGTCAGGCAGAGGAAGACTAACTGCGAGGTGCCGAAAAATACCATACTTGGAAGACTCGCGTCAGCCTGCTGCTTTCCACTCACTTATGCGCTCAACCTCGATGTGTACTTCAACACTGGGAGGTCTGACTGCCTGTCGGAGTTACTGAAGACCACCGCATGCATTTTGAGCAAGCAATGGAAACAGCCATGCATGGGGTTGTTCAGAAGACGGTATTATTGAACGGTTTAGAAAAATTTCCAGATGTTCAAGGTAAACATGCACTGATGCTTTTTGCCCAGGTTCATAGTATTATGCTCTGGGACATCAAGTTTAATGCAATGGCTGGAGTTGATGGAAGTCACCACCAATTCCTCCCTTCCAATGAACCAGGTTATTGATAAGATCAAAAGACTGGCTGTGAGCTTGCTGCCGCAATTATCACACACACAATTTTGACTTTCAAGAGCGGGAGTTCGATCCAGAAAGGATGACACTTCAACAGACAATTGATGACGTAACCAATCAAGCTTGACGATGAGGAAACCACATCGGAAGACAGCTCGTCAACACCAAGGACCAATCGAGCGTGATTGATGGAAGTTTCGGGTGGCACAGAGACTCGTACATGTGGCCACTCTTTTGACTACTTGCTCCACTTGCTAAGCAGAAATATCTAGTCCCCTATCTGATCAAGCACTCATTCCATATCCTCTCAAGGTGCCCTAGGTGGTGCCCATTTTTTTATCTGATACGTCACTTTTTTTCTCCGTTTTCCTTTACTTGGAAAATCATTCTCGTTGTTTTGAGCGGTAATAAATGCCACTAGATACCCCAACTCCAACAGTAAAAAAAATTTTCAGCGCAAGCGAATATTGTATTTGGGCGATTCAGCCTAGAAATTTTTGAAGTCATTCCTTTTAACCAATATCCTAACTGCCTTATGAAGAGTTTGAGCCTTTTCCTTCCCCCTTCCTTCCATACTTGTTTGTTATGTATTTTACAGGCATATCTAAAATACTCGAAGAGAATACATTCGAATCATCTACATATAGCTCATGATATCAGGTGTTGGAGTTTGTCAACTTGCCGTAATATCCTTTTACACTTTTAGCGACCTGTCGGAAAGTTGTCTCTCCAAGAGACAAAGTAGAACAGAAAGATTCAAAATGTCTTGTACGTAGCATTCAAAAATGATATTGTCTCTGATCCTAGATTTGGACCTCAAGCATGTGGTCAAACTGTAGCTCTTGATCAATCCTTTGCTTAGCTTGACTTTGCATTGTCACTCCACGATTGCCTAACATATTCACATTGGCGTGCGCGTGGCTTGACCAGTTTGAGCATTCAAGAAGAGGTTACTTTGCTCCAGTGGTGAGATGACCAAAGAATCATCCGTGAAAAGGTTACGATCTCCAAGAACCTTGCTTCAGCTGAACTAAGAAAGAACGTGATACACTGAAGACATGCTTTATCTGCTTTTGATTTTTGGCAGGCTCAATTGATGATATTGAGCCTGTCAGCCAAGAAATTGGGACACACCAGTACTCTGATCACACTATCAACAAATTTGTCAAAAAATCGTATATATCTTCAGCACACCATGCTTCCACTTTAGCTGATTTAATAACCACGAGAATCAACGTTTAGTTGAATCAACACTTTCTGATGACAGAAAATCTTTATCAAAAGTAACCACTGCTAAGAGTGATTTAGTTAGCTCGAGATTTGGTTGTGGGTGTGAACGGCAGTGTTTTGTAAAGGCTGAAACTATTATGTAATAGGAAGTGGTTTCTGTTGAGTTCTCTCTTCAGAGAAGAGTGTACAGTGGTCATTCTTTGGTAGATGTGGATGTGTATCAATAGAATATTCCTCAAGAGAAGAATAAAAGGAAAATATAAAAGATAAAGAAAAGCTAAAGGAAACAAAAATCCTTTCATTTTTGAATTTATAGGCTGAACAAGTTGGATCTCTTGGAGTGAAAAGTCTGTTGAAGTATAGATCCTACATACTCTGACTAGTCAGGGTGTGTAGGATCACATTTAAGTAATATACCTCAACATAAACAACAACTTCAACTAGAGATATAGAGCGACTTGATAATAGGACGCTCAACCCTCTACCATAGTTGAAGCTATGGTGCGATTGTTTTCATATTGAACAATTATAATCGCAATGAACTTTATCCCTCCAAGTGAGTTGGTAAGTGCATCTGCAATCATATGGTAAGTATCAACTCTTGAAAATTTTGCTCCGCTAACAATTCTCGGACAACGTGTAGCTTGATGTCAATATGATTGACTCTGCTGGGTACATGAGGATGAGGCTAAAGCTATACAGCTGGTGCTGTCTTCATATGACACCAGAATTCCCACAGCAACACCCAGAACCTCCAACAGCTGCTTGAGCCATTTCATTTCTTGTGTTGCACCTTTCAGAACAACATACTCAGCTTCAATAGTGGGGAAAGCAAACGCAGTTTGTCTTTTGGATCTCCAAGTCACTGGACCATTTGACAACATCAACGTATATCTTGTTGTGAATCTTCTAGTACCCTTCCCTCCAAACAGATCAGCAACTGCATACCCCACCAGATCCAAAGCTTCGTAGGTAATGCTCAAGTGGTAGTTCCTTTCGAGTACCGCAAGACATGTTTAGCAGTAATTAATCAAATGGCTGTCGGCTCCATGAGGTATCTGTTCAGCTGGACACTGCAATTTTAATGCTATATCAAGGCGGGCCCGTGCTCGCAGCAAATAGCAATTTCCCTGCCATTCCGCGATATAGAGTCGCCACTTCGGCAGCTAGTGCTGGTAATTTTTCTGTTCAGTCTGTACCAGGATTCATTGGAGTAGCAACAGCGTTGCAGTCGGCCATATCGAATGACTGTGGAACGGCCTTCACGTGTTTGGGCAAGGAAAAAGCAATTCGATAAAAATTTTATTCCAGAAATTAGAAAGCTAGACTCAGATCCTTCTTCTTGAAATGTCTAGCCAACAGGCTTTTCACAAATTGCACTTGAGCATCTGCCTTGGACATCATCAGCAAGTCATCGATGTATAGGGAAACATAAATCTGAGGACGCTCAGCAGCTTTCCTATATATAGAACTTCATGTATGAGATATAAATTGGAAAAAATACAGTCAGATGTATCAACATATGATCTTCACAAAATGACAAACGTCATAAGAGGATTGGACAGAATCGCACATGCTGTGTTGAAGCAAGTAAAGTTGCCGAACTTCAACATGCTGGAACAAGAAATTCGGTTAATGCTGAGTGAAGCGAATTTTCAACATCCTAAATCCCAAATGGGTATGTAATTTTACTTTTCAAAGAGTAGCCTTGGAAAATCTACTTGCAAAACATTTTCAAATTGTTGAAGTTCATTCAGTCTTGATGCAACCTTGTTCATCTTGAGATATAGTATAAGTGTATTTATTTCTCTAACCTCTCAAAATATGGTTTGGTAAATTCCCAAATATTGGTGTATGTCGTTATATACCAATATTTGATTACTGATCATACCGGACTTAATTCCTTAACCATTGTGATTCTCGTCATATCAGGTCTTTCTGGTCTTATCGGTAAAAGAGTTCATCACTTTCAACATAACACCATATCTTGAGCTGAACCATTCTCAACATAAATAACTGATATTGCTTCTGCTTTCTGTTTTCTCAGCATGAATATTCTTCAGTTGCGACATCAAATGACCTAGTCAATGTGAGGCTTGTCAAGAAAATTCTAATGTCGTGCAACACTGTGATCACTCCGATGAATCCTCAAACATGTCTGAATAAATAGTTTTTGAGTGCTGAGTGCTTACGCAGTCATTCGGCATCGCAACATGGTAAGAAAATTGTTATGCTGCTACTACGGCACGTACCGACATCGTCTATGCTATGTTCCAAGTCAGCAGATACTAAAAAAAAGTCCGCAGCAGTTTAGTCACTCTGCCACACACATGCTGAAATATTTATGTGGCATAAAGAAATACAGCAACATCTGTAACAAAGGGGATGTGTTGAGCGTCCTTTCATTAAGTGGCTCTATATATCTAGTCGAAGTTGTTGTTGAGAGTGTTGAGATTGATTTAGCTCAAGATGTCCTGGAAGAAAACATTGAGATGTTCTGTAATCAATCTGTCTAGTATAAAAGGGTGAGTCAGTTCCTCCTTTAAGGGATATGATGTATACTTTAGGAAAGTGAAGAATATACTACTCATAAACATCTACATCTACCAAACAATGGCTACTGTTCACTCTTCTTTATAGAGAATTCAACAGGATGTTTCGAAGCCATTAGAGTATGCAGATGTTTACTTAGCTAGTACAAAATGAAGATGATCTACGTGAGGCTAAGTGTTCATGTGATCAAATAGTACGGTGGCCTGGCGATCAAAACCACAAAACATTGATGCTTTTTCCACCACTGATAGTGAGTCTTTTCTTATGTCGCTGTGTCAAGCGCGACATAGACAATGAAGCGGTTCGAACAACCTCCACATTTTCTGAGAGTCTCATTGGAGGCACCACCACTGACTCATGAAGACAACTCCGGTCATATAACATTGGCATCTCAAAAGCATGTCTACAGCAAAGTTGAGCATATGAAAGTCATCAGAGAGATTGCTTAATGAGACAAGATCATTACTGAAAAGAGTGGATACCAACCACAAAGTTGCAAATGATTCACCAAGCCACTGGCTAGAATTGAGTCTGCGCAAATGGAGAACATGTGTCTGTGGCTTGAGCTATTGTGGGGTGATGAGTGATATGAACTCAGTCTGTCAGTCAACGTATCGGTTATGGCCTACTTATGCGAAATTATTTCAGAATCAGCGTAAATGGTTTAGTGGTAAAATCCAACGTTGCCATCGTTGGGCCCCCGGTTCGATTCCGGGTTTACGCATTTTTTTTTATTTTTTTAAAAACTTTATACAATCAAGCAACAGTACTTCGAGCCAACATCAGTGACGAATGAATGAACCAAAACAGAGTAGACCGTTTTTTGGAATAGACACCAATTCAGAAACCACAAAAAGTATTGATTTCGAAGAGTAAGCGACCATTGTGACCTATTTGAATCAACAGCAGCATTATCAAATGAAGTGCGTATTGATAATGACTTGTTTTCGAAAATGTAGAGTGCGCTTTTGAAAAATTTGAGTTTCTAATAGTTCTCGGGCTACATAAATCAGGGCTGATAATCAACCAAATTGAATTCTGAGTTCTTACTATTAAATTTTGTTATTGAAATCTCTATATATTTGATTACGATCCCTATTCAATTAAATTTAGCCTGTCGGAAGTTCTGTCATGTCCGTATTATGTAAAATGAAATACGATTTGAGCTCAAGAATGAGCAAAAACTTCTTGTGTTCACTTTAAGTACTGTTCTGAGCTATCCTGAGGGCTTCTAGGGTCTAAGGCAAGAAGACCCAATGTACCAGATTTGGTTGAATCCCTATTTTGATCAGCACATGTTGAATGTTCTACAGTTTGAACCTTATATCAGTTTAATTGTTCCCGGCAAGATCATCACTTTCAAAATATTTTTCCCAAGATCAAATAGCTGTATATTTTAATTTCCTGCAACTTTAACTCGAGATTGCTGCATTGGGTTTGAGCATCACTAGGTTCATTTGTAAAGTCCACTCACACTGCTCAAGAAGCTGTGATTGATACATTGATAGATCTAGGTGATCTAGTAAAGTGTACGGGTGCTCATCGCATACTAGGAGATATATTGTTTTGAAGTGCAAAACAGACATCAAAATGGGTTAATGGTCTAGTGGTATGATTCCTGCTTTGGGAGCAGGAGGTCCAGGGTTCAATTCCCTGTTGACCCCTTGATTTTTTTGAAAACTAAGACGTTTTCTCTTTTTTTTTCCGTAGCTCAGCAAACACGTCGTATCTCAGTCCTGTCTCGAAGATAATAACTGTAGGGAGCTTGCAAGTATTTCTAGCCATCATGATGTGTCTCTGTGAAAAATGAAGCTAAAGCTATCCTTCTTTAGGCTACACATCTCTACACAGTAAACTAGGCGCAATCTTATTGATGACGTAATAGGTACACTTTTCTCGGAGTTGATGGAAAAAAAAAGCCTGCATTTCAAAGTAGGCTAGATGAAAAAGCTTAATATATTAGCGGAAACCGTTCTTTCTCGACCAGCAGCGTGTTTCGGCAACCAGAAAACAGGCAATTCCTATAATTCACTGAAATATGAGCGAGAGTGCTGGAACCCCGCGTGTGATTTTTATCCGCCATGGGTAAGTCGAGAACCAAATACCGATTTCATATGTCTGCAGCTGGATCTAACAAAAATCTTTAGGCAAACAATTTGGTCAAAGTCCGGCCAACACACGTCATTCACTGATCTAGACCTTACTGAGTTTGGTGTCAATCAGATGCGGGCTACTGGTAAAGTGCTTATCGGTAATTCATCCACGAATCTCATCCAACCGGAGAATTTGAAGGCGGTGGTTACCTCTCCTAGAACGAGAGCGATCCATACCAGAGACCTTCTCTTGGAAGGACTCGATGAGGAGGAACGGGAAAAAATTGATTTTCATGTTGAGCAGGACATCAGAGAATGGGAATATGGTGACTATGAAGGGTTGAAAACGAAACAAATCAAAGATTTGAGAGCCGAGAGAGGCCTAGGAGAAGACTGGGAGATCTGGAGAGACGGTTGTGAAAACGGTGAGGATTACAAGCAGGTGACAAAGAGAGTCGATGCAACCATTGCCAAGATCAAAGAACTCCACAGACCTTACTTTGATGAAAAGAAGCCTTGCGATGTGATTGTCGTTGCTCATGGACACATTTTGAGATGCTTTGCCGCAAGATGGGTTGGCGCAGAAATCAACCAAAACCCGAAGTTCATGCTGGACGCCGGCGGAGTTGGTGTGTTGAGTTATCAGCACCATAACTTAGAGGAGCCGGCTCTGTATTTGGCTGGAGCATTCGTTGTCCCTGCCGGAGAAAAAAGCGCCGATCTTTAGTAGATCCACAATAGAGTTTAGCCAAAGTTGTGTTTATTTATGTACTAGACTGGAACTATGAATTTCTGAGCTCGTTGAGAATTTCATTCTGCTCGAAAGAATACATTCGTTTCTGGGATCCCGTATCCAATCGAGCACTGGTTGTGAAATTGCGCTTTTTGGACTTAGCTGAGGCCGAATGACGATTGGTTCTTTTGCTCACCGATAGTGATTGGTACTGAAGGTCAAGCGGAGAGTACGCATTATTGTCCTCAAATGAGTCCTTGGATAGCTGTGGAAGAGTAGGCATTGGAGGCGGCACTAGATTCTGACCAGGCTGGTAATTGTATGCATTCATCTGATTCTGAATTTCCTCGATCGTATTGTTCAATGAGTAGTTGTATGAGTTGTGCGGATTGTATTCTTCATCCATCTTGTGACCTGCAACAGCCTCTGGTACATGTGCATGGACAAATTCAACTTTGTCCCCTATGGTCGGGTTTGTAATTAAGCTAAGACCCCCACGGGTAGCTTTCGATCTAGGAGACGAGAATTGTTGGATGTTGCTGTGATTTTGTGTGCTTCCGGTAGGATTCAAGCTTTTCAAGCTCTTAAAAGGCGAGAGTTTCTGTGTGTTTTCCGCAGATAGCTTGGAAGTTGATTGTTGAGTGTGTTGTTGCGTCTGACTAGCAGACCAGATAGTGTTTGTGCTTGCCCTTCTGTTGATCTTGTTGATCAAAGGAGACAGAATCGCCAGCCCCCCCGAGTTTGATGTCACCGTTGCCGTTGGAGACAGCTCGTTATTCGCATGGGTCGACGGATGCAACGACGAGTCGAAATTGTTGATAAACGACGACGAATCTTTGAGAGATCCGAAAGAAACATACTCGGTAGTGTTATCTTCGTTGGTGAACCCATTTATACTGCTGGAATCATTGGCCACAGGAGTCAAGCAAATGCTCGCTCTTTTCTTTCCCGAATTACCAGCAGCAGCCGCGTTTGGACTATTGAGGGAATCAATGGACTTTTTCAAAAAACCAGACACTCTACGCCCAGCGTGGTTGATATTCTCGGTGGTTTTTTTGAAAATAGGGGCAATAAGATCGTTCGCAGTAGTTGAAGGGGACGAAATGTCAGGAAGCACTGGCGATGTGGGAAAGTTCGGGTCGTAGTAGGGACTTTGAGGATCAGTCGACGCTGTCATGGAGACCAAAGAAGTCATAGCTCCTTCATCGTCTGATTTTTTTGCCGAATTAGGCTGCAGTTTGCGAGGAGTAACTGGCGATATGCTGTTGTAATCTGTCACGTTGGTCGAGAGAATCGGCGTGTTTGACGAAGCTGTTGCTCCAATTTGCTGTTCACCCTCGGCCAGACTATTGCTTAGCACGAAAACCCCCCAGACAACAAAGATCGTGCCTAGAAGGATGAAAACCCCGTTCCAGCCAAGAACCTCACTCCATTGTTGGTAAAATATCATTCCGTTTGAGATGTTGGTGATGTTGTAGACGCAGAAAACCAGCGGATATAGGATCGATGTGGAGATGATTTTGAGACCTTGGTTCAACAGATACAGCTGTGATAGACATAGTGTAAAAAAGGCTATGAGAAGGGCGTATGCTGTAGGGTTGTTGAGCTGTCTGATTTCGTTGTTGACAAACGTGAGAATCAAGATTTCGATCGCAGATTTAGCTAGAAGTAATGAGTGCGCCGAAAGTATTCCCGAACAAGTACCATACAAAACACCCTGGAGAAAGCGGATGTTTTCGATCGGACAGGAGAAAAAGCTCAGCCAGAGGTCAGAAATGCTCTCGAGCAGTGAAGAAGAGTTTTTTAGCACCAGAATTTTCGATTGACGGACCCAGACTTTAACGGATGTGCTTGTGTGGTCCGCACTAGCCTCGCTTTGGTGCTGCAAAACGAGGCTGTCGATTTTCGTCCTGAGGGAATTGATGTTATCGATGCTTCTATGCGATCTGTCCGCCTTCTTTTTTAGCCATATCTCGTGGTTTGCCACTGCCACAAACGCGAGAAGCAGGGAAACAAAGGCAAGATCGAGCGTGAGCCAGGAAATAAAGCTTTTGCGACGCAGGAGCTCGAAAAACTGCTTAAGGTTGTACTCGGGTTCCTTGAGAGCTCCGCCGTAATACGCGATCAGAAAGGCACCAAAACTCACAAGCAGCGTTCCAACAAGCGAATATAGCGTGAACTCCTCGTCCATAATAAGGGAGTTGAAAATGGTGTTGAAAACGAGGCCGATTGATTGCAACGGGCTGAGGATGATCAGCGGTAGAGTGGAAATTTGGATGCTGGAGCCAAAAACATTGGAGAAAATGAACAGGAGGAAGCCGATGTGCCACAGCGAGCGTTTATATGGCGAGGCAACTGAGTCATTGAGACCCGAATGCTGGTGTATGAGGTGTGACTTGCGCTGTAAGATAAGGCCAATTGACTGGCAGGCTGAGGATAGAATACCGACAGTGCAACCGATGGCGATTTTGTTCCTAGAGACAAACCCTCCGGACGGCGTTTTGGTAAACGCCATTTCAAGGATTTTGAAGTGTCTTATGGACTCCGCCATTTTGTGGTACACAGCCTAGAGTTCCTTAAAGTTCTTGTTTGCGCTTGATGAGGTGTCACCACCAGAGTGGGAGTAATTTGGTGCGGAATGCGCCTGGAATGCCAGAATCAGCAGTGTCTCGTGTGCAAAAAGCTGTGTGTGCCGGACGCATACAACGCTGCAAACTTTGAGGACGCAGGGATGTGCAAAAAATACCGTTATATGTGTTTTGTCTTGTTCACAAATTGACAGCCTGATTGATTTATTCCCGAAATAAATTTTGGATATACTGTTGATTTTTTTTTGTGTGTGCGTGAATGTGACCACCCCAAATTTGGGGTTGTTGGTTCCTGCGGCAGCCCCTCCTTTTTTTTTCAGGAGCTCGACACTATGCCTGAGATCAGAAAGTACCTCGACAAGAGTCTCGCAAGAATTCACAGCACAGACCCAGCGGCCGTGCGCCAGGGTCTACAGATGCTGGAGACTCTGTTCAGTCGTTTGTGTCTCGCGTCGCAAACCAGGGGCGAGCATGCGGGGATACCTGATTCGGGGTCGGAGTCCAGTCTGAATGGGGCGGACGGAGCAGCAATTGGGGCGGCCACATCATCAAGCGGGGCTTCAGCTGGTGGCTCTCGCAAATGGAGAGTCCCAGGTAGGAAAGATCCCGTTTTTGGAGAGTTTGTGACTCTACAGGAAGGATTCCAGTACAATGTCACGTCAAACCTGCTTCTTCTTATATGCAGGTTGGCTGCAGATGAGAAAACAACACCGGATCTGATTGTTTTGAGTCTCAAAGTGCTACAAGGCTGTCTTCTTTTACACCCGGAATCGCGCTCTGTATTTGTTCGAGAAGCAAACATGCAGATGCTACTGAACCTGCTGGATCCACAACGGCCAGCACAGGTGATAGTGACGGTGGTTCCTACCCTGGTGAGTTGTTTGGTGCGAAATGTGCCGAACTTGCGATTTTTCGAGAAGTTGAACGGGCCAGAAATCGTGTGCAATTTACTCAAATACAAACCCGCTGCAGAAAGCTCAAACGCACAGAGTTGGAAAGAGGTGCAGGTGAAAATTTTGGAGTTTTTGTTCTTTTACTTGATTCCCGAGACACAGGACGCGGGAGCCAAGGGAAACACTTACAAAGATGGACATGAGCGCAAGGGCATGGAAGAGAAACTAAGTGTTTTGAACTGCTATCTGAACAAGAACGTGACAGATGGTCTCGTGAGCGAGTTGCGAGACAGCAAACCTTTTGGGAGCATGAACATAGAGTGGTGATTGAACGGTTGGCAGAGAGGACCAGCCTAGCAAGTGATTTTGCAAGCAGTGTGGGAGAACCGTGAACACGTGACCAGAGATCACGCGAAAATTGCCAATATTAGAGGTCTCGCCAACCGTTCATTCACTGGGGGAGCTGCTGTTAGCCGTCGCTCACACTCAATGTGTACTCCAGATGCTCCTGTTTTGCGTCGCCCTCGTCTTCGGAAGCTTCTTTTTTTTGCCACCCACCTTGGAAGGCAGTGAAACGTCTTTGAACGCCGTCCCAGTTAACATAAACGACACGGGCAGCGAAGTAGGCCACGACAGAAGCGATGAGTAGTAGACAGAGAATGTCGGATGTCTCTCTGGAGATGAATGGCTTTGGTGTTGCCGCGGATGTAGCCGTGGTAGAGTTGCGGGCAATAGAGGTGGAAGCTATTTTTTGGGTGGTGCCGGTGCGGTACGCTGTGGCCAGCGTGGTTTTGGCGGGTTTAGCTAATTTTGGATTCATGGGGGATAATGACTTGGATTTTATGAACCAAGGGGAGTCATAAAGAGGGATAAGTTGAAAAAAGGGGTCAGTGGCGAGTCTTTTTTTTTTTCCTGTTATGTCACGTGATACAGGAGATAAGAAATGTAGTAGAACTAGAATTAGGTGTAGTGAGGATAATTTCATAATGGTTACGTGTAGTAGGGAGAAGGAGGGATAGCGGTGATACAGTAGAGCAAAGCAGTACAGTGCTACTTATAATGACTTGTTTTGTGCCACCGTTCGGTTGTGCAAATTGGAGTTGTGAAGAGGCGAGGGAGGACTTTCTGATCAGACTCAACAGAACTTGCAGGTGGTGTTGAGAATGGCCACCCAGAGTTACCATATAACTCTCGACACTTTCTACGACCAGTCTGGAATTTCCGGAAAATGACCATTCCTCTCTGCTTGGTTTGGTGACTCGCCCATCACGCTTGACGAGGTGCGACGAACGTCGCGTCGCTTGGTAGTTTGTCGCACATCTCAGAGATCACGTGACAAACCCGAATTCGGAGATTGCTTATCACGCTGACCCAAAAAAAATTCGGACTCGACTTCGGCCATCTGGGGCGCCGACGCATAGGATTGGAGCCTGAAATAGGGCGGCGAGGGGCGGCCAGGGGAAACTGAGAGGCTGCAGCCGGGCTGCGCGGTGGGCTGCCGGGGCTGTTGTGAGAATTCGCAGGCCCTGTGGGTGTTTGCACGCAGTCGCGCGCGCCCGCGAGGACCGCGGCGTGGCGTCCCTCCCGTCCCGTGCGAGTTTTCTCTGATCTCGAGATAAATTAACACTCTCTTTTCCAACAAGTTTTACTTCTTTCTCATCCACCATCAATACAAACACCACTAAAATGTTGAGACAACTTGCCAAGAGAGGCCTGAGCGTGAGATCGTTCAACAGAACCTTCGCCACCACCGTGAACGAGAACTTTTTGCCAAAGAAGTATGGCGGAAAGTACACTGTGACGCTGATTCCTGGTGACGGTATTGGAAAGGAGATCACCGACTCTGTCAAGACCATCTTTGCTGCCGAGAACGTTCCAATTGAGTGGGAGACCGTTGAGCTCTCTGGATTGGAGGGCTCTGAGTCCCAGATTGACGAGGCCGTGCTCTCGCTCAAGAGAAACAAGGTTGGTCTCAAGGGTATCACTTACACCCCAAGCTCTCCATTTGCCAAGTCGCTGAACGTTGCCCTCAGAAAGGAGCTCGACATCTACGCTTCTCTCGTACTCATCAAGAACATCCCAGGTGTCCCAGCCAAGTTGCAGGACATTGACTTTGTTCTCGTGAGAGAAAACACCGAGGCCGAGTACTCTGGCCTGGAGCACCAGTCGGTGCCAGGTGTGGTTGAGTCGCTCAAAATCATGACAAAGTACAAGACTGAGCGTATCGCAAGATTCGCCTTTGACTTTGCCGTCAAGAACGATAGACAACTCGTGACTGCCATCCACAAGGCTAACATCATGAAGCTCGGTGACGGTCTGTTCAGAGCCACCGTCAAGGAGGTTGGTGCCGCTGAGTACCCAAGCATCGAGGTGAAGGACATGATTGTCGACAACGCCTCTATGCAGGCTGTTTCGTACCCACAGCAGTTCGACGTGATGGTGACTCCAAACTTGTACGGTTCCATCCTGTCCAACATCGGTGCCGCCCTTGTCGGTGGTCCAGGTCTCGTCCCAGGTGCTAACTTTGGTCGTGAGCACGCTGTTTTCGAGCCAGGTTGCAGACACGTTGGTCTTGACATCAAGGACAAGAACATTGCCAACCCAACTGGTATGATTCTTTCCTCTACCATGCTGTTGAGACACTTGGGTCTTGACGCTTACGCCGACAAGATCTCTGCTGCTACTTATGCCGTTCTTGCCGAGGGTAAGACTGTCACTCGTGACATTGGTGGTAAGGCTTCTACTACTGAGTTCACTGACGCTATTCTCAGCAAGTTGCAGGGTTAGTTTATAGAGACGTGTATTAGAGAATTGATTCTATACTGAACTGAGCAAAGAGACCACGACGAGGCAGCGACTCGTGAGTCGTTTGCGAGTCATTTGACATGTTAAATACAGTAAACAAGAGTGCTTTCTTGTGTCAGAAGATGGAGCTAATGACGTCCCGGGCAATTGTAAGACTTCAATTTATCTCTCATCACGCTATACATATCACGTGACTCAAATATTATTTCCCCCACGCTCTATGATCACGTGATGCAAATACGCGTGATTGCATTTTTTTATCTGGATCACACGATTGACAGCACGTGATGTATGGGATGGGACACACAACCTTTTTTTGCCCTTGCAGAGTAAAAAAAAACAAAAAGACTCCTCCTCTGATAACAAAAATTCCCCTTCCCCCGACCCTCTCTCTCCAGCACTAGAGATTTATGGTTAGATCGCATCACCCGAGATGTCCGTTGAACTAGTGAACTCGGTGGATTTCCATCTGCAACTGAAAAAGTCACAATTCAAGACTCCGATCGAAGTTGTGAAGAAGAATTTTAAGAATATACAGAAACTTGTGGAGAAACACAACAGCTCGATGGCGAAACAAACACAACTTTTGAAAGCAACAGATTCGAAAACTGTGCAATTGTCGATTATTGGACGGATGATTCAGCAACAGCAGACGTTTGTGAGGAAATTGGAGGCGCGGGTTCGCCAGCACAATGAGTTTGTGGGCAGATTACAGTATCGGTTGGAAAGGCTTGAGCAGCTGAGGAAGTTGAACGAGGGGAACGAGGAAGGTGAGGGCAAAACAAGAAACAGGGAACTCACGAGTGAATTGGGAGCGTTTTACCGTGAAGAAATCAATCTTTTAGTGATTGATTATCTTCTGAAAACGTCGGTTAGCAATGTTTCTCCGCAGACTTTGAAGGATAATTCTGGGGTGATGTTAGCGCGCAAACTGAAGTTGGACCGTTTAGTGGACTATGATGTGATTCTCCAGGGTTTAAACATCTACAATGAGATTCGGTTGAACAAAAACCTGAAAGTTTTGGTGGATTGGTGCACGGAAAACAAAAAAAGTCTCAAGGCGATCAAGGAACAGTTGAATTTGGAATCGAGTCTAGAATTCGAGTCGCACTTCCAAAGTTTCATTGAGAGCGTGAAGGAAAATAGGCTGTTCGATGCGCTGGAGATTGCCAACAGCCACCTTATCAACTATCTGGACGAGACTTCAGGGAATCCAAATTTTGAAAAGATCTCTACAGGAACCGCTTTGATATGCTGGAACTCGCTGAGTCTGCGGGAATTGCTTTCGCAGGTGAACGGAGGGGGTGGGAAGGATTCTGCGAAAGACGCATTGTCGTATTACGACCAGAACTCCAAAATGATGACCCAGATAGACGACAACTTGAGGCCATATAGGGTTCTGCTGGACGATGTGAGATGGACACAGCTGGCAGACGTGTTTCTGCTGTACTTCAACTCTCTGTACGGGTTCGACCACGATCTACAGTCGCTGGTTTTGCTAAGCATTGGGGCCAGTGCGCTGCGGACCCGGTCGTGTGTTCACGGGGACGCGGACTTGGATGAGAAAAAGGACGTGGATTTCAAAGAATACCTCAAGACTGAGACTGGAGAGGCTCACTCGGCTCTCAACAACGAGTGTCCGATCTGCTCGACCGACCTGTACGAGTTGACAAAAGATCTTCCGTTTTCGCACCAGGTGAAGTCGAACATATACGAAAACGCCGTTATGCTGCCAAACGGGAACATTTATCAGTACGACAAGCTGGTTCGAATGAACAGGCGGATGAACTCTGGGTCTGAGTTGGCGGACCCGTCGCTGCCCTCGTCGGCGTCTTCAGACGGCATTTTTGAGAAGTCTGGCAATTTTATTGGTCTGGACAACGCATTGAAGGATCTAGACGAGTTTCGAATCAAGGATCCCCTGACTGGGGAGGTTTACTCGAAAAAATTGGTTGTGAAGGTTTATCCGACCTAGCTAAACATTGCTTTATAATGAATGACATGATGAGCTTTATGAATTTGAATTTTGGGTTAAAAAAATTCTAAAAAAAAGCTGCGGCTCAAAATTTTTTTAGCACTTGAAAAAAAAAATTCCTGCGACAATCGAAATATTCACTGAGATTGGTGTTTTAGTAGTGAAAAATGGGTAAGAAATCAGGAAGACCTGTGCGGGCTGGTAAGGGAGCTCTTGCTTCTGCGCTAAAGAGGTACCAGGCAGTGACACAGATCGCCAAGAGCGAGAAAATCAAGCAGGATCATGCGAATCTACTGAAAAAAAAGCCAAAGACCAAGCCTGAGCCCGAGACTGCGCAGCACAAGCAGCAGAAGCGGTTTATTCCGTTCATGCCCACCGAGAAAGTGCTGCTGGTTGGAGAGGGCGACTTTTCGTTCAGTCTGAGCGCGGTGGAGTCTGGCTACATCGAACCGGAAAACCTGATTGCAACGTCCTTTGACTCACTTGACGAGCTCGAGGCCAAATATCCGCACGCAAAAAATATCCTCGAGCGGCTGAGGGCCAAGGGAGTTCGCATTTTTCACGAAATTGACGGCACCAACCTGATCAAAACGCTGAAGCTGGCGTCCAACTTCAAAAAGAACAGAAACAAGAACCACGAGATCCTCGGAACCGACAAGATCGGCTTGGTGATGTTCAATTTTCCGCACACGGGAAAGGGAATAAAGGACGTGGAAAGAAATATCCGCGGGCACCAGGACTTGATGCAGCAATTTTTTAAAAGTTGTCGCGAGCTTTTCATGCTTTTACAGGCCAACAGAGAGTTCAACGGCAAGAAACAGACGGGGGCATCGTACCAGGAGGCGGGATACGATGTAGACGGACTTAAAAAGAAGAGCGAAGAGCTTGCAAGAGAAAATCGCATAGCCATTTCTCTCTTTGAGGGCGAGCCGTACGACTCGTGGCAGATCAAAAAGCTGGCCCGGTACTCGATAAACTACAAGGTGGAGCGGTCGGGCAATTTTGACTGGTCTGCGTTCGAGGGCTACCACCACCGCCGCACAAACAGCATGAGAGACACCACGAAGGCGGCCGACCAGAGGCCTGCGCGCATTTATGTTTTTGAGAAATTCAGAGCCGACAAGAAGAAGAACGCGGAGGATAGTGACGAGGAGCTGTGAGGGGAAGAATTGTAATTTGTAAATTAATAGACTCAAATGAAAAAAAATACTAGATTAAAAACGATATCAAGCGTGGCGGTGTATGTGGCGGTGTGTGGCGCGGCTTTCTCACTGAGTGAGGGTCGCTGCCTGGCGGGCCCAAGAATTTTTCTGGGGAAGGATCAGATTGTCGAAAATCCACTTTCCAACCGCCTCACGGGAAATCGAGGACCCGATCGCAACACTCTCACGGGTCCCTGCAATTGGGTCCTCGCGGCCTGATCTCACAGGCGCGCCGCTGTCATTGTCAACGAGAAGAGTCGAACGGATCACCGTCCAATTCTGCTCTTGGGAATTGTAGAGCACATTTTCCATCGCGATTTTGTCCTCGTGCGGCTTACTAAGCATGATCTTGTACAGCGGATAGTACGACCACGGAATATCGCGACCAGCCTTGCTGAAACCGGTGCTGCTGACAGCAACGATCACTGGCTCACCGGTCAAACCGCTTGACCGCGCGTTGGTCAGGGCTTTCACAAGAGACTCCATTGCCTCCTCGCACACGTGAACATTGTCGAGTCTCCACTTTGAAAACAAAAACACTCCTCCGATCGACGAAACAATGCCGTCAACAAGTGCACCCGGGCGGCTTGGGTGAGCAAGACTCTTCTCAAGGACCGTGAGATCGTTCACGTCTCCTGCAACGATTGTTAAATTCGCTGGAACGTCGCCTTCAAACTTATCTGTCAACTTGCTAGGGGTCCTACACAAGGCGGTGCACGCGATACCTGCTTTGAGGCTGTGTTTGAGGGCCGAAAAGGCGCACCCGCCGGTGGCACCAAGGAAAAGGACTGCTTTCTGTTCTGTCATTTGGATGCTTTGTCAAATGCGAGAAAGATTACACCAGTTACGAAGACCGCCATACCGCTTTATATAATTTAGAGAAGTTGATTGAGCCCCGAAGGCCGCCTGGTTGCTTTATAAGCAGGGCGCAAGTTCGGCCTAAAATTTGGTTTTCTGCCCCAAAATGTTTTTCCGACGATCATGCTTACGTAACAATTCTATTTTTGATGATAACCGGAAACAAGCAGAAGGTTTCATTTTTGACCGGAATCGTACTACACTAGAAAAATACACCAAAAAAAAAAAAAAGAATTGAAAATTTCTAGTCTGGGGAAAACGAGCCCATCTCCACAATCGTCCAGGAACACACAATGGGAGACATCAAGAGCCACAGGAAATCGTACTTGGCCGGTACGAGAGCCAAGCTGGGGGCTTTGGGGGAAAAAATAGAGAATCGTACAGCAGAACTCACGAGACGACCGGTTTCCGACGGAGCAGCGATCACAAGGCCCTCGACGACTGTTAGCAGTCGGGCAACGTCAATGAACAGCGGTCCGAGCAATGGACTTAGCAGCACGAGATCAGTTGGTGCCGTGGAAGCCGAGATGGCAATTCAGGCGTTGAAAGGTCAGAAGTTCTGGAAGTACCATGCTCTACAGGTGAGCAGCACCGAGTTTTATTTGTCTACAAATCCCGATAGTCGGCACAAGTTTGTTCGTTCTGCTCCGAGTTACTATGTGAGTTTAGAACTGGGCAGCACGAAAGGTCGGCAGTACCAGACGGCGTCAAACAACGGGTACAAGTTGGTTTTCACGCGTCAGAGCTACCCTGTTCTGAATTCTGAGGAGGAATCGGATCCGGTTGCGTTTGAACCTCCGCGTGCGTTTGTTGTGGAGAAGGAGTCGCATTCGAAAGGCGGAAAATACAGGGTTTCTGGGTCTGCGTGCAGCTTTGTGGGCAGCGGGGGCCTCGTAGAAGCAGCTCCGCAAAGGAAGGAGATTTCCAGTACGTTTGAGAGTGCGCCCAACAGCGTGAACAACCATGGGATGGTGATGGAGACGTGCTACAAGGCGCAAAAAATCCGGGTTTGCACGCTCAAGGAGCGGAAATCGACGATTTTCAAAAATAAAATTGACGGAATCAAGCTGTCAAAAGACGGGTCAGCATATTTTTTTGACGATTCGCTGGGTACGGGTGTTTGGCACGGATCTCTGGTTGGGTTATTTCGGCCGTGCGAGAGAGATTTCAAGACCAAGATCACCAAGAAGATGCTGACGAAACGGGAGTCGTTCCAGAGCTCTGTGCGGGACAGCGGCGAGGAGGAGCAATTTCTCGAGCTGAACGACGCGGACGAGAACGAGTCGACGTACTATGTCTCGCGGGACGGGCTGATCCAGCGACACCCGCAGGACGACTCACCTAATGACTTCAAGCTTGGCTGGGTGACGATCTATGACAAGCCTGGGTACTTTGGCGGCGTTGATGGTAGTTGGGAGATGGTCCTGGGGATGACTTTTGCGGTGGGGTTCGAAAGTCTTGTAGAACGGTATTCGCGAGAGGGTGCCGACTGATAAGCGAGCGATAAGCGATAAGCGAGCGAGCGAGCTAGCGAACAAGCAAGCAAGCAAGCAAACTAAATAGCATTTTTTTTTCCTATGCAGCAGAAGGATCTTCGCAGTCAGACTAAGCTGGTTTGTCTTGCTGTAGCCAGATGCCCCTGATCTCCGCGGAGTTCGTAATCAAGTGGTTCCGGCAAGTTTGCTCGAAACTCGGAGCGCAAAAAAATTTCCCAATCGGGACTCGAGATGTCAAACACGAAAATGAGCCCTCTTGAGAGGGAACGAAAAAACCCGACACACTTTATCTATTTCTAGATCGCCACCAGGCTTTTTTTTTTCTTTGCCTGTTAAACATAGACATTTAATACATTTGATACAGCAAATATGACACAAACCCCCAAAAAAACAGTGTGTGTTTTCTGCGGTTCGTCGTTTGGAAACCAGGAGTCGTTTTCCGCCGCCGCTACACAGCTCGGCAAACTGCTCGCGTCCAAGAACTACGGACTCGTTTACGGTGGCGGAACTACGGGTCTGATGGGCCTGATCGCCAAGGCAGTGGCATCCAGCGACGGATACGTCCACGGAATCATCCCAGACGCGCTCGTCTCGAAGGAAAGAGACGAAAAATTGAGCGTTGACGAGATCAACGAAAAGATCCAGAAAGACGTTGAGAACCACAAGGGCGAAACGCCGCTCGACGACAGCTACGGAAAAACCACAATTGTCTCGGACATGCACACACGAAAGAGAATGATGGGCCAGGAGGCCGACGGCGGATTCGTGGCGATGCCCGGCGGGTTCGGAACGCTCGAGGAGATTATGGAGGTGACCACTTGGTCACAGTTGGGCATCCACAAGAAGCCAATTGTGCTCTTCAACGTGGACGGTTTCTACGATGACCTCATCAGATTCCTCGACAAGGCTGTGGAGTCTGGATTCATCTCGAAGAATAACAGATTGATTGTCACTGTCGCTTCCACTCCAGAAGAGGTGGTGGAGAAACTCGACAACTACGTCGTCCCTGAAGGGAGATTTAACCTGTCGTGGAACAACGAATTGAACGACAAATAGGCGGTAGAAAAGTCCATAGCTCAGAAATGCAAACAGTTATTGAATAACAATTTAAAGAAATGTCAGCTTCCTAGGAGACAAATGGCGAAACCAGAGAGTGAGGAGAGTCATTCTGCTCTGCTCGCTCAGTAAAACGTCCTAATATAGTCAATACTATCAACGCATTCAGCAACCGTCATCTGTCTGGGTCCGATGATTTTGCTCACCTGAATCCCCGCATCCACAGTGGATTGATAAGCATCGTGCTCAAGAATGAGACCTCCTCCCCCTCTGGCCTTCCATGTTCTTGCGTCGTTGTAGATCGCCTCTTTGGTTCTTGTAGGAGGAGACGTCTCCATCTTCCAGTCAAACATGTCGTAGTCCCATAAAACAGCCTGCATCCCGAAAGCACGCGCAATTGCACGAACCCTGTCGTCAACACCACCGTAAGGAGGTCTGTACCATTTTGGAAGGTGGCCTCCAGTGGCATTCATAGCCCAAATTGACCACTGGAACTGCGCAATGATCTGTTCATTGGTGAGGGAAGGAAGGAACTTGTGAGACCATGTGTGACACGCAAGAAGATGGCCCTTGTTTTTGATCTGGTTGTACACCTCTGGGTACCGCACCACGTTGATTCCCACGGTGAAAAACGTGGTTTTGTGCTTCAGATTCGCGAGCAGTTGCGGGGTGTATGGGGACGGTCCGTCGTCAAAGGACTGCGAGAGAACAGGACAGGTGTAGGCGTCGTCGTAGGAGATACACTTGTAGCAGTCGAAGGAGCAGGTGCTGCGGTCAACCGGGCAGGTTCCCGCGGGACGAACCGCGATGTTTGGCAGTGAAGAAACGTCGATGAAATCCAGAGGAATGTAAGGCGGCTCTGCACCTGGCCACTCTCTGAGACCGGTAAAGCGGGCGAGCCATGCAGGGAACGGGGCGGCGGCCTGTATGGAAACGTTGTAGGCTGGGAGCTCCGTGAAAGATGCCGCTTCCGGTGTCTGCGACAGAGACTGCACCTGCGGCAGTGGCACAGATGGAGCGATGCCGTCAAGAACCAGTGCATCGGCTGCGGCAAGTGTGGCACAAAGGATTTGGCCGAGCGTAGTCGATTTGAGTCTCATAACGAAAAGGGGATAAAATTGGAAAAGAGGGATCAGCCGCTGGCGGAGAGAAAACTATTCTGTCAACGTAGGTGCGGATGGACGTCTGCAAGTAACAAACTGCTGCTGATCGGTGGATGGTGCTATATAGTGGGAAAGAGTGGGAAAAAGAAGCATTAAGTAACATAAATATCTCGGGATTAGACGCCATCGTTTAGGGCTTTTTTTTTTTTTTTTTTTTGTAGTAACCTTTTTTTTTTTTTTTTTCCTCTTGTTTTTTTTTTTGCGATCCCTTTCCCCGGATCTGTGGCTGGTGCGCTTCCTCAAACGTTCTAATATTATTGGGCATGGCTACACAACCGCTACTCCCTGCGGTGTGGCGAGTGCTCCGTGCGTGGAGTCGCAGAGCCCGGGTGAATGCACAGCGGCGAGATGTCCTCCATGAGCTTGTCGCTCGTAAAACTGTCTTTTCTAGCAACAGGGTTGAACGAGTAGTTGGCAAAGTTGGGCGAGCTACCACCTCCCACGACAGCAGAGCTCGCAGCAGCGCTGACAGCAGCGCTGGCGCTAGCACTGGCACTAGCGCTCTTCTTTCTTGTCTTTGCGGTGCGGAACTCGGCATCAGATGTGGCAGTGCCGGAATGTGGCAGATGGAACTGTGGCTGAAGCGCCTGTGGCTGGGGCTCGTGAAAACCCAAAACTCCGGGCACAGAAACGCTGGGGAGTCGCTTGGAACTGGCGATGGAGCCGCTGATAGTGGAGCGTCTCTGGCTTGAGGACCTGCTCAGCGAGGACGAGTTGGAGCCGGTGGACGTGGAGCCAGTGGAGGCGGGCATGAGTTTTGAAAGCTGCTGTTTGAGATGTTTATTTTCTTCCTTGAGCGTTTGGATTTCCTTCATGAGTCTGAGCACAATTCCCTCTTGCTCTTTCTCCATCACGTCAATGAGGTTATCTGGGCTGAGAGGCGCAACGACGGCTGCGCCGCCCACGGAGGATCGTCTGGAGCGCGACGAGGACGCGGTGGACGAGAGCGACGAGTGGGGAACGTAGTCGAGCTTGCTGAGAGTGGGCACGTACGCGGTTTTAGGGCTGGTGGAAGCCACCACAGGGGTCATTTTGGGACTTGTGAGGTGCGAGTCTCCAAAGGTTGCATCCGAGGTGGAGGGCAATCTGTTGGGCAGGATGTGTCTGTTTGCGGTGATCGGTTTATTCAGTTGTCCTGTGGACATTCTAGGCGACGACGGATCCATGATAGGCGGGCTTATTATTCTACGGTAGCAAGAGATGGTGGACAGAGTAGATTTGATCACAGATCAGATGTCAAAATGAAACCAATGGCGGGGGCGCGCCGAATTCGCGGGGAAGCGGCGTGGTGTAGCAATCGACGCGCCCCGCAATGAATGCGTCGATCGACGCGAAGCAAGACTGGCGAAGCGAGTCTGTGGTTTTTACTTGAGAGCAACGGGGACGAGCGAAGAGGACCTTTGTTTTGGACTTATGTAACAAAACTGATTCACCGGAGCAAAAACAGGCTTTGGTTGCCACCGTTGCGTTTGGTTGCAAACATTGTGATGGCTTTTCGAAAAGGATACTTAAGAGCGACGCGTCGATCGACGCGATAATGAAAAAGACGAGTAAGAGTAGCGTAGCTGACAAGCGTGGGATTGAGTCGGCCAATGGACGGTCAGAGTAACTTGCTGATGAGCTGAGAGACGATTCAATGATTGAAGGCGGCCGGAGAATTAAGGCAGTTGAAAAAAGCCCTGCGAAAGCGATCAAAGCGAGTTTTTGATGGCTTTTTGGGAGATTTGAAGAGGTCCAAGGCAAAAAAAGGGGGGTTTCATAGAGTTGTATAGGGCTCCTGAGCTCTCAAGGCTGGGGAAAAAGGGGCAGAAGTTAGTAGAAGTGAGAAAAACTCACTCACTTGGTTTGTAGTGAATGAGTCAGCTCACTTCGTAACTCACTTCGTAACTCACTTCGTTCGTTACTTCTTTCGTTACTTCGTTCGTTACTTCGCTCAACGATTCAACTGCTCCCTCAATCTCCCAACCCTTGCACTATGCTGCGCAGCATAATCAAAACAAACCGGATAATTAACCCCTCCCAAATCAACCCTCCGGGCATAAAGATACAACTTTTCATCTCTCGAGTCCGGCTCGTCCGAGTCAGAGTACGTCGGCTTGCTCTGTTGCAACAACGGCGTCGTCTGGTCCGGCGACGGCGCCGAGTGCAACGAGGAGGCGTTGGAGTTGCGGCGCGAGTCGCGGCTCGACGGCGGTAGCCAGTACTTGCGGCCATCGGACGAGTAGCGCAGACCGTCGTAGATCTTCTTGTTGAGCGTTGAAGAGTGTGTGTGGATCTCGAGGTCATTTGCCGAGTCAAAGTTGCGGAAATTGTACGTGTCACCGTACAGCGTGGTCATTTTCAGGTCCCAGATGAGGTCTCCGATGCGCACACAGTCGCGGAGAGCGGCTGCGGTGGTTAGCCGCGCGGCTTCCGGCAGAGCTGTGGCGGTGAAGCTGGTATAGGGGAACGAGACCCAGTGGAGGACAGCAAAGAAGACCATTTCGAGGCAGAGCAGGGCATTTTGGATTTCGGTGGCGGGCTCTTCCGCGGCGGGCTCGGGCTCGCCTGGCTCGGGAGCCGGGCCGAGCCATCCCAGCCTGCTCACGACTGCCAGCACCAAACCCTGCCAGTAGGAGGCGAAGATTATCAGCTTGACGCACAGAAACTTTCCCCATGGGTTGAACCTGCGCAAATCGCCGTACAAACACTTCCAGAACATGGCCAGGAAGTAGAGCGAGGTGGTGACGCTCACGTTGTACAGAAGAACTGTCCAGACGTACAAGCTGGTCCACGACAGGTTTTCAGTGTCGTAGTGTCCCGCGAGCCGGCTCACGAGCACCGTTGCGTACAACAGCGGTTTGACCCACACGTACTGGAGAATGCTGCGCTTGACCCACAGAAAATGGGCCGGGTTGGAGAAATCGAGCGGGGCAAGCAAAACGCCGAGCGGGAACGGGTGTTTTGTGGGCGGGCGGTCCATGGAGCTCTGAATGATGGCGCGCTCGCCGCCGAGCATGAGAACAAGCAGTTTGAAGAAGGTGTAGATGACAAAGGCCTCGTAGAACTCGCGGACGGGCTCGATGAGCCGGCCGAGTTTCGGACACACCAGCATCGCGTAGCACGAGACGGCGAACAGCGGCACTATCAGCAGGATGCGCACCACCAGTCGCTGTTCAAAGGGCTTGCGGTAGTTCACCAGCTGGAGATACATCGCCAGCGCAGACACGAGCGACGCGGCGCCGCTCGTTGCTCCGCAGCACGTGACAAGCCAGTGCGGTAGGGACGATCCCATGTGATTTTGAGGGAGGGCAGGAGGGGTGGCAGAGGTGGGAGTGAAGAGGTTTAGAAGAGGGCATGAGACGAGAGCAATAAACAGTTGGGATTTTTTGCGGCGCGTCGATCGACGAGCGACGACGAGCGACGAGCGGACGACGAGTGACGACGAGCGCAGCGAGGAGGGCAGCGAGGAGGGCAGCGAGGAGAGAGAGCAGCACAAGCCAATGCGAAACGGTGCGAGGTAGTTTGAATAGGTCGGGAGAGCGGTAGTTGCGCCTTAAACGCGTGGTTGGGGGTAGACCTCTATTTTAATCTGTACTTGTTTAGATTCTCATTTAATATTTACTGACTCAGTACTGGATATATACTCACTCTGTCCTTACTCTGGCCTCACTCTGTCTTTACTTTATCCTTACTCTGTCCTCGGTGCTCTCCTCACTCTGTCCTCGGTGCTCTTCTCACTCTGTCCTCGCTGTCCTCGCTGTCCTCGCTGTGCTCGCCGTCCCCTCACCCGAGTCGATCGACGCAAAAAAATCTCCACGTCAAATATTTTTAACCATCCCTTCTTCTCCCCTTCTCCCCTTCTCCCTTCTCCCTTCTCCCTTCTCCCTTCTCTCGTTCTCACCCCTCGTGACTATTCCCCCCCCCACATCCATTTCCGATATGCCTCACTAACAATGCTATCTCCGCCTATCCCCTTCCCCCCCACTGTGCGAAACTGGCACTGGATCGCCGCCCTTTTGCCCCTCATCGTGCTCGCCCTTTTGCCCCCAGCATCCGCAGCAGGAGTCGCTACCCACCTCTCAATAGCCGCAAGACTAGGACCGCTCCTCCCGCACGACGTCCGCAACCACTACGGCTTCTACCTCGCGGGAGCTTTCCATCCAGACGCATTCTACGACTGTCTAGGCCACTCCGAGGCCGCCGAAGATGCCCATTGGCCCCCATTTCTGCACCATGCGGCCCAAATCTACCCGAAAATTACAAGCCCCATCCGCCAGGCTCAGTTCAAGGCCTTTTTGTACGGAATGCTCACCCACCAGGTTGCTGACGTAAGCTGGCATTCCTTGCACGGGAGCCAAGGTTTGATGCAGCAGGTGAGCGAGGTGGAGTTTGGCGGCAACCTGTCGCAGGCACACGCTTTTCTTGATACTGGTGGAGACTTTCTGATGCTCCACAGACAGTTCCAGAACCTAAATCCGCAGAAAACTGCTGATCTGTGGCAGTTTTTCGCTACAAAGTGGAAAATACCAACACAAGAGCTTCTTTGGGTGTATCATTTGCTCGGCCACAGTGTTTTAGACCGCGAGCTCGACTTTTGTATGCTTCGGGGCTATGCTGCGTTGCAGCTTGAGATATCTACGTTTCAAGAGACTGCGTTGTACTACGAAATCGAGTCTCCGTTGACTGCAGAGATTGTGGATGACTATTTTTACGGCGGAATCAATGAAATTGTAGTCTCTATTGAGACCTGCATGCAGTCTTTGAACAACTGGTTTGAAAAGGACGTTTTAGACGTCAATCCATGGACTCTGTGTCCCATTTTCACCCAAAACTCAATGCAAACGAGCTTTGTTTCCGTCAGCTCGGCCCAATTGACGCTCCAGCATGATGATCCATTGTACCTATCCAACTATGTTGAGAACTCGCAGTTTGGATCGAGTTTGCAGGCTCTCTACCGCGCGGACGGAGAGCTTGTTTTGGCTATCGGTGCCAAGTTCGACGAGACGGACGGTTCGGTCTACGTGGTCCCTGTTGCCGATGTGCTTTCTGGAAGTTCGGAGACCACCATGTCTGCAAAAATGGCCATTGTTTCAAACAAACCGACTTTCCCAGCGAGATTCGGCCACAAGATGGCCCGGTGGACGGTGGCAGGCTTGGAGTTTCTGGTGGTTTCCGAGCCTGGAACGTCCACCATTAAGGTATTTTCCCCGCTTAGAACTGAACTGGTGGCCATTATTCACGACCGCCGCTCGAAATCCGAGCTGGGGAGCGTGGGAATCAAGCAGTTGGGCCTCGTTTTGCAGACTGAGGACGTGGATGGTGACGGATTCAAGGACCTGGTGGTTGGTTCATGCTATAGCGACTCTGTGAACGCTGAGCAGGAAGGGTATCTGAAGATTCTAAGCGGGAAGATTTTTGCGCAGGCGATCGAGCTTGCTCGTGGGAGCACGGTTCAAATTGACGTTGAAGAGCTCGAAATTGGCAGCTACAAACTTCCTTCTTCTCTGCAAAGTCGCAGAGGATATGACCAGTTTGCGGCGTCTGTGGCGTTTACGAAGGACTATGCGTTTGTTGGCGTCAATTCCTTGGCGAGTGTGCTTGTTTTCACAAAAGAAGGAGAACTGAAAAGCTCTCTGGTGGTTCCAGAGGCAAGTCAAGAGCGTTTGAGATCGAAAGAAAGTGGCCTTTTTGGCCTCAACTTTGTGCTTTCGGGCTCGTATAACGAGACGACCGAATGGATTCTTGTTTCAGCGAAAAGAGACACATCTGGAGTGTGTGTTTTGTGCGGAGCAGCTTATCTGTATCTTGTTTCTGCCCAAGAAATTGTTCTCGCGTGCAAAATACGACCAGAGACAGAGGACCAGAGACATTATTTTGGCACTGACGCGACGATTTTGGACGGATCGCGAGTCCTGGTGTCGGCAGAAGGCTCGGCAGAGGGCTCGGGAGCTGTTTGGGTTGTTGATGTGGAGAAGACGATTGAATACTTTTTGGAGAATGGCTACTTTGAAGAAAAACTTGTTGACGACACCATTTTGGCAAAAGGAGAGATTGGAACGGGATTTTCCGGTTTCGGACAATCTCTCGAAGCTTTTGAGTACTCCGGAAACCAGTATCTGGCAGTGGGAATGCCTTATTATGGATACGCTGAAAAAGCAACAAACATTGTGATTGGCAAAGTGGTTATATATAAATTATGAGTGGAAAAGCCAGCTTCAGAAAAGAATTGAGAAAAAACCCATGGAAATAGCAGTGACTACAAAACAAGTGAGCATGTTGACTCCATTGTTGCTGAGAAGATTGACTCCGCCAACAGCTTGTCTGTTTTTGGTTTCGGAGTCTGGATAGTAGCCTCCGCCGTCCACTTCAACCACCTTGTTGGTGGCTGGGTCGACAACGGTGTTCTGGAACAAGGCCCCCAGTAATGAATCAATCAGCGAGCCAACGACTCCGGTTGAAGTAAAGAAAACAACAAGTTTGACCCGCTCAAAACCTCCAAATAGCGGCCAAAACCAGTACAAGGAGAGCAGAGAAATGACAAAACTGCCTGCGAAACCTGCCAGCAGGCCGAGACGGGAGACACCTCCGTTTGTTCCGCGCGGAACAGTCTTTGTCCAATTGTAGCAGAGAACGGGATCCCCGTGATTGTCGAGGATGCCAATTTCCGAGCCCAACGAGTCTGCTGTTGCTGCGCAGAAATGTGCCACGATTCCTGCGTCTGCCACCATTTCAAATCGACGCGCCGATCGACGCAAAAGTAAAATAAGCACAACTAGAATTGTAGCTGGCAGACTGTTGCAAAGCACTTGGACATGTGTGCGCGCAATGGACTCTTCCGAGGCCGTTGGGAGCTTGACAGTGTGCACAAGACGCGCCTTGTCGGCGTGTCTGTACCTCGTGGCTTTGATTCCGATTGCGTAGCTCGCCACAACAAGCGTCAGCGGCAGGCCGGACGGGGCGATGCTGTAAATCGTCCCCGTGATGGCTGCGGCGGCGACCCCCGACGGAGTGAGCGAGCGGCGTTTTGTCGCACGCTGAGCTATTGCGGCCACAAGTGCGAGTCTTGCGAGCAGCGCGAGCATTTGTGGGGAGGGTAATTTAGGGGCACGACGTAGCTTTGGGTGCTGTGCTTAGATCCAAGACGACGGAGGCACAGGCGAAGCAAAACACCGATCCTCCGAAAGCAGAAGCAGCGCTGAGCGTCTTGTCACGTTTCGGAGATCGCTGATTTACCCTGTTTCTTTGCCTGTTGCGCGCGGGCTGCGGAGTTGCAAGGGGCTATCTGGGGCGTTAGGGGCTGTTTGAGGGGCTATTATTGGGGCTGTCAGCGCGCAGCTCCGTACGGCCGCGGGCGACGCCGCGCACGTTGGCGGCGGGCGCGTGCGCGAAAAAAAAAAACACAAACCACTTTCCCAGCGAAAAAATTTCGAGGGAAATCCCAAAAACTCTGAAAATCTCATTCACCAACAAGGCTGGGTCGAGGTGCGGGAATTTTTCGACATGAGCGTAGCTGGCGGGCCTGAATGGGCCACTTGCACTATGACGTCGAGTGCCGGATGCAGCGTGGCGGAGGTGACTGCGAAACGTGTCGAGGCCTCGCAGCTTTCCTAGTTCGGACGCTGCGTTTTGAAATTCTGAGAATCGTTTGCTCCACACAGAAAAAAAGGCAGATTCGTAGGCAGACTGAGCTGATTTTTTCTTCCAGGGTTTTTGGTAGCAAGGGTTTTTTGGTAGCAGGGTTTTTTTGGTAGCAGGGTTTTTTTTCTTGTTTGCAGGGTTTGGTAGCAGGGTTTGTTTGATCGAGTAATTTCCACAAATCCAACTAAACACAAACAATCACCCTCCATAAATCCCGCAAACGTATATATGCTCTGGATGGCCTCTGTAGTTGTAGTTTGAGAGTTGGGAGAAACACAGAGCACAAACGTATAGTTGATAAAAAATGACTAAAGTGAGTGGACTGAGTCGCGTTTTCCAACTCCCCAAACCCTACTAACTCCTTCCGTCAGAAGCTAAACAACGTTCTCAACACACTCAACCTCTCGTTTGCCTCTTTGGGCGCTATCTACGGAGACATTGGTACCTCGCCGCTGTATGTGTTTTCCACCATCTTTGCCGACAACACGAGTCCGTCCAAAAGCGACATTTACGGCTCAACGTCGTGCATTTTTTGGCTCTTCACAATTGTGGTGATCTTCAAGTACGCGCTCGTTGTGCTCACTGTGGGCCCAAACAACAACGAGGGCGGTCAGATCGCCATCTACTCGAAAATCGCCAGAACGCTCAAGTTTGGGCCAACGGGTGTCCACATCCCTGGCGGCTCCAAACCACGTGACATTGCCGACAACGACGACCTGCTCACTCTCACAAGAACAAACACCAACATCTCCACCTTCTCCGGTGCTACCACGGCCGGCAGCGAGCTCTGGCGCAATTTCCTCGCCAAGTTCACGCTGGGATGCTGTTTCCTCGGCTGCGCTCTGGTGTTTTCTGACGGCCTGTTGACTCCAACCACGTCTGTTTTGTCTGCCATCTCGGGCATCGCCGTCGCTGTTCCCTCGCTCAGTGACAAGGTGATGCCCATCTCGTGTGCCATTCTGATTGCGTTGTTCCTGGCGCAGCGGTTCGGGTCCGGAAAGCTCTCGCTGCTATTTTCGCCAATCGTTCTGGTCTGGCTCGTGGCTCTCTTTGTGAACGGAATCATTGACATCGCACAGTACCACCCTGCAATTTTCAAAGCTCTCAACCCCTACTACGCGGTGGAATATCTTCACAGACACGGCGTGGACTCCTTCGCACCAGTAATGCTGGCCATCACCGGTACGGAAGCCATGTTCGCAGACGTGTCTCACTTTGGCCCGCTGCCCATCCAGCTGACTCTTTCCTTCTTTGTCTACCCGTGCTTGATGATCTGCTACTTTGGCCAGGCCGCGTACCTCATCAAACACCCGGAAGGAGTTGCCAACGTGTTCTATCTCTCGATCCCCGGCGGCTCAGGCGGCTCGTACTACTGGTTCATGTTTGTGTTTGCAACACTTGCTACCATTATTGCGTCTCAGGCGCTGATTTTGGGAGTCTTTAGCATTCTCAAGCAGCTGATCACACTGGACTGCTTCCCACGGCTGACAATCGTCTACACGTCCAAGAAACATGTTGGCAGAATATTCATCCCGCTAGCTAACTGGGTCCTGATGGTTTGCGTGGTTCTCACAACCGTCGGGTTCAAAAACAGCAATAACGTCACCGCAGCGTACGGTCTGGGAATTGCCATCGACTTCCTGCTCACCACCGCTCTCATCGCCATCTGCATGCTACACGTGTACAAGTGGCCTGTGGTGGTTCCCGTGGTGTTTTTTGCCTGCTTTGCCACGCTGGAAATTCTGATGGTGGTTTCTGGGCTGAAAAAAATCGTCCACGGAGCGTGGTTCCCGCTGGCAATGGCTGCAATCTGCTTCACAGCCATCAGTTTCTGGAGATGGGGCCGAAACCTCAAGGTGACCCACGATATCCGGTTCAAAAAATCGATTGATGACCTCTTCGTCACCACTAAGAGCGTGCGGGCGAGAAAGGAGGCGGTGGTTCTGGACCTGAACAAGGCTGCTACCACCGAAACGGGAGACGAGGACGAGGACGAGGACGAAATCGAGGACGAAATCGATTCCGACGCAGACTCCGAGAGCGTGCCGTCAGCTATTTCCATTCTGGGCGACACGCTCGATTACAGATACTACGGATCCATCAAGCCGGTCAGAAGAACACCCCAGGTGGCCATCATGTACTGTTCGTCCTCGACGTATCTTACCAACAGAAATTTTGTTCCGCAGCTGTTTGAACACATGGTCAACTCGTTCAACACGGTGCCTAAAGTGTTTATCTTGATGGAGCCGAGGGTCAGCACGCTTCCCTTCCTGGAGAGCGACGAACAGGCGTTTGGACTTCAGAAGATTGAACAGGTGTCCGGATTCTACAGGTGTTTGCTGCGGTCCGGATTCATGCACCAAACAACTCTAACCAAGAAGTTGCTGGGGCAACTGCTGGAGTCGATACCGGAAACGCAGGAACTATTGCAAGAGGAGGACGGCGGCTCGATCGTGGACGAGCACGGGCTGCTGAAGGTTCCTGTGGTGCACCTGTTTGAAAGGGAGGCGGTTGTGGGCAGAGATCATCCGAAGGGAGTGTGGAAGATGCCGTGGCGGTACCTGAGACGGTGGCTGATCGACTACCTGTTCAGCCCGGTGAACGGGGTGTCCAACAACAGCACGATGGACTACCTGCTTCCCGGTGCCGCCAACGAATACAACCAAGAGATTATCTACCTGGGCAACCGGGTGGCCATCTGAGAGAGGAAGGAGAAGATGAGGGGTGCGGTGCGTTTGTACTTGTTTAGGAAAAATTCTAAAAGAAAAACACACGCCGTGATGCACCCCACATATTACCGAAACTTTGTCACAGACCTCTGGAATCGGGATCCCGCCGTCTGGGGAAGGTGCATGTGCGGATTAGCCGCCGGCGCAGCAGAGCGTATTGTTGCTGCGCTGTGCGGAACCGGGCGGCATGGCGCGGGACAGCGTGGGGGGTTTCGCCAGGCATTAGTGCGGTTCCGTGCGGTTTCATGTGGAACGCTGGCACTGAGCATGTGAGTTTTAGCCCCGAATCCGGCGCCTCGCAAGAAAAAAAAATTAAGCGAGCAATGACGAGATCCAAAAGCAACCGTCATCAACATTTCATTTTCGCAGTCACATCCACCGGCGAGCGCTGCGTTCAAACAAAGGGGGTTCTTCCGCGGCCTGGTTTCACACATATATAAGCTCTTGTTTGCGCGTCCGTGTGAGTTTTCTTCTGCTGCTTGCCTGCCGTTCTTGTGACTCTTGAAGTGGCGCCTGACTTGTTCACAACCAGTGCTTACTCACCCAAACAGCTACTCATACGGCACATACGTGCGCCATAGAAAAACAACATCAACAAAAAACAAACAAATCACTAAACAAACAAACGAACAACAAATTCAAACTCAAACAAACAACAACACATGAATCCCTCTAATATTGTCCTTGTGTTGGCCGCTTTGGCCTCGGCTCCCTTCTCGGTAGCGCTCCCCGTCAACTTTGGCACCGCCACACTGATGGCACAGCGTGCGCCACCACCGCCCCCGACACCCGCATCAGCCGAGTCATCCAACTGGCTGCTTGTGCTCGCAAAACACTCGCCGACCCAGTTTGGCAGCCTTCTGAAAAGCTCCATCGAGGGGCAAAAACAGGGGTTTTGGTCGTGGCTAGCGAGCCCAAAAACGGTGTCCAGCGCGCGCGGCGGGCGCACGGACCGCCGCACGGTTTCCAGTGGTGTTTTCTCCACACAGGCGATTCCACGCGGCGATTTCGAGGATTGGCTCCGCGTCCAGAGCGACATTTCTTTCCAGGGAATCCTCAACAACATTGGTGGAAGCGGCGAATTCGAAGAGGCCGATCACGTGACCCCGGGAGCGGTGATTGCGTCTCCATCTAAGAAGCGACCAAACTATTTTTACCAGTGGGTTCGGGACGGTGCAATCACGGTCAACTCGCTGGTGGAGTTTTTGGACGACTCGCAGTTTGACGACTCGCAGTTTGGACTCGTGACGATCATCGAGTCATATATTGCAAACTCTCGTGCTCTGCAGCGGCTGTCGAACCCCTCGGGCGACTTTGACTCGTACGAAGGGCTCGGAGAGCCCAAGTTTATGGTGGACTCGACGCCTTTTACCGACCATTGGGGCCGTCCACAGCGTGATGGGCCCGGACTTCGGGTGATTACGATCCTCAACTACCTCAATCTGCTTTCCAAATACGGCCAATCCATCCAGGACACCGAGAATTTGGTGAGCGAGGAGCACATTTATAGAGAGATTGTGAAGCCCGATCTGGCTTATGTCATCAGGAGTTGGAGCAAGAGCGGGTTTGATCTGTGGGAGGAGGTGGATTCTTTGCATCTATTTACGAGTCTGACGCAGCTTAAGGCCATCAAGCTTGGGCTGGGCTACGCGGCCGCGTTTGGCGACTCTGAGTTCCACAACGACCTGGCCCGCACGTTCAATGCCCTGCGGTTCTTCATTTCGGTGGACTCTGGCTACCGTGTTTCGACGATTCCATATCTGGTGGAGACTCCTGCGCTTCTTGCGCAAGGAAGGCGAAGCGGACTAGACATTGCGTCGATTCTCGGGTCGCTGCGTTCGCACGACCTTGACTCGGGCTCCAATGATGCTCTGGACATTCCATTCCCGATCGACGATGCTGCGGTTCTCAATACTCTGGCTGCTTTGGTGAACGACATGAAGTATCGGTACCCGATCAACCACAAGCGGCTTGGATTCAGCGCCGGGTACGCTTTAGGACGGTATCCGGAGGACGTTTACGACGGATATGGTACGAGCGAGGGTAATCCGTGGTTTATTGCGACGGCCACGGCGTCGGAGCTGATCTACAAGATTATCTACAACCTGTACAACTACGAAAAGGACCTGGTGATTCCTGTGGAGCAGAGAGAGGTTTTTGAGACAATTACCAATCTCAAGATAACTGGCGAGACGGTGCTTCCATATGGGTCAGAGGCGTTCATTGAGACTGCAGCGTCGCTGTTCAAGTATGCGGATGCGTTTTTGGACGTTATTCGTGAACATGTGGACAATGAGGGACACATGAGCGAACAGTTCAACAAGTACAGTGGTTATATGGAGGGTGCTGAGGATCTGACATGGAGCTACAGTTCTTTCTGGAGCTCGATGCGGTGGAGGGTGAAGTCGCTGAAGTTGATGGAGGACAAGAGTTGAGCGAGCCAGCGAGCCACTCATCCTTACAGTAAGCGAAGCCAATAATGAGCCACTTCGCTGGCCAATTTGTGCGGAACGCTGTGCCGATAATGGTTTATATACGGCGGCGGCAGCGGTCCGGGACAGAGGCCAATAGAGACGAGTTTTATGAAATTCCATTTACGTTACGTTCGTTTGTTTAAGTTATTCGAGTTATTTTTTTCTTTGTGAGTTTCATTTCTATGTAATATATAGTAATATATACATATTAATTAGCGTCTGTGTGAGAGACTGCGAATGCCACTTCGTGAGGGAGGGTGAACGAAACGCAGAACATTGGTTTTGTTGGTGCCACCATGCGAACGAGATGGAACGAGACTGCTTCGAACGGAATATTGTGGTTGAGCAGTTTGACGAGCTGGCGATGGACTCTTTTTGTGAGCTCTTCTGTGCTTGGGAGCGGGTCTTCTGTTGGCGAGAACTTCTCGAAATGGTGGACGTTGATGACCGGGAGTTTGTAGCCTGGGAGGTTTTGAACCTGTTGAGGAGAAAGGTCTGGGAAAGCATTAGCGAAGAGACCGACAAAGGCGTCGACAAACGTGAGGGCCGAGTCTGGTAAGTTCATGACGTAGTGCGAGAAGAATGGTGGGATTTCCAGCGTGCTGACGGACTGTTTTTTCGTTCCTTTATCCTTGGACGAACTTCTCGACGAGGTATTTTTGATGATCTGGATGTTCTGGTGCTTTGAAGCGTAGTCCTGGAGCAATTTAGGAGAATTTTTTATGAAGTCACGGCCGTCCTCGTTGTAAGGTTTGACAAAACTCTGCACCTTGTTGGTCTTGATGTTCTCAACTAGGTACTTGTAACTCTCTGGGTTGAGATCGTTGGCAAAGACTATGCACTGTTTCTTTCCAGCCGGGACTGCGAACGGACCCACGCCTGCCATGACGTCGCAAACGGCCTCGCCACGGTTGAACAACTTGACAAGACGCCCATGTTCTGTGGAGAGCCGCGAATTCCAGTATACTTTGCTGAAGTCAAACTTGAAGTTGCAGTCGCTCTCTTTCTGCTGCACAAGGAAATCGTCTTTTCCTGCAATCACCTTCATTTGGAAAGTGCGGAACTTGGTATCGATTGTGTTGAGTTTGTCGACAACGGTAGCGATAGAAGGGTTTTTATCTAGAATAACCTCTCCAATGAGCCTGTCGTAAGGCTTGAACTCTTTGCGCAGGTTCAAGTGGGCTATGTGTCCTGTTTTCGTGAAGGAGGACGGGATATCTTGCAGCAACTCTTGGGGCAGAATCGATCTGAGAATCTCTTCGCTCTTCCAAAAATCGTACCCGATTTCGAGCTCGTGGAGAAAAAATTCGCCCTTGTTTTCCCGAATATCTTGCAGGGCAGTGGTGGAGATTTTTGTCTCTAGCTCGCTCAAATCAGTGAGCTCATGATTGAGGATGATGGCCTTGTTGGCTGGGTTTTTGGTGTGCGAGGGAAGGCTGTGTTTCTCGGCACTCAGCTTCACAATAAATGGGACCCGCGGGATGTCTAAAACGTCGTCCTTGTTTATCTTGACAAATTGACCAATGTGTGCCGCGTCAGGGAAGAGAACCGACCATGCTTTGAACGAGAGGGAGAACTTGGATCTGTCAAGTTCGGTCATTCCTCTGTGGAATGGGGGGACCAAATCTTCGATCCGGAGATTTCCAACCGCGCTCATTTTTCTCACAAATCTTGTATATGTATTTTTGACTCTGTGTGAGAGAAACGTCTTTAGCATTCGTGTGGGAGGAAAGGCCGAAAACAGTGAGACGGACAAAGTCTTATTTGTGAATCTAAAAGAGAGAAAAAATTGAATGAAGAAAAAAAAAAAAAAAAGCCTTTGTGGCTTGTTTTGTGGCTGATGTGTGGCATAGCAGATGATTTGCCTCTCACCAAAAAATAACATAAAACAAACTAAAAAAAAATTCCCCTTTTTTTTGCCTCTTATCCTTCTTTTTTAATTTCTAGTTTTTCCCGCCCTTACTGTTGTTCAAAAATTCGGCTCATTCATCTCTGAGCTTTAGGCGCTATAGAAGAATACTTGCTGAAAGACTTTGAGAGTGTTTGAACGAGTCCCAACAGGCTTCTACTAAGCGATTCGACCGTGGAATAGTACTTTTACCCCTCCGGAAAATGATCCTCTTTTGCCACTTTTGTCTTTTACCAGGCAAAAAAATCCCGCCAACGCTTGATACTAACTCTCACTGCCATTATATAGATGTCACGCACCATCAAGTCTGCTGATAAGGAAGGTTACGGCTCAGGTTATGATGCGCGAAAAGGGCGCCAAAACCAATCGGCCCAGCAGGTGGAGGAACACTACCCACCAAATTTGCTAGGCATGGGCTACCAAGATCCAAACCAGGCTCAACAAACTCCGTATGTGGATCCAAACTGGCAATACATGCAACAGTACCAGTCTAACTGGTCTGGCTACCCGAATCCTTATGGCCAGATGGAACCGCCAATGGAGGAGGCAAAATCGTTGCCCCCAATCAGCGATGATCCTTATTACTCCTGGACTAGCGACGAGGAGGCGCCAATTTCCAAAGCTGAGATATTGAACATTTTTATGGAGTTGAAGGACATTTTTGGTTTCCAGCATGATTCTGCAATGAACATGTTTGAACACCTGATGATCCAACTGGACTCCAAGGCAAGTAGAATGCCCGCGCCTCATGCTCTTCTGCTGTTGCATGCTGACTACATCGGTGGAGAAAACGCAAACTATAGAAAATGGTATTTGAGTGCCATGTTGGAGGATGATCCCGAACTGTGTGAGAAGATCAAGACTGAAATGAGCAAGAAAAAGAAGAAGAAGAAGAAAGACAACAAGGAACGAGACGATCTAAAAGACATGTCTGAGCCCGATTTTCATCCAAGCAAAATGACTGATGTTGCTGAGTACCATTGGAAAAAAAGGATGTATGGTTACACCCCTAGCGATATGGTTTACCAAATCGCACTTTATTTGATGGTTTGGGGTGAGGCAAACAACATCAGATTCACTCCTGAATGTATCTGCTTTATCTACAAATGTTGCTTTGATCATTTCATCCACTTTAAAAAACCTGGCTCAACACTCAAACCAGTTCAAGAAGGCGATTATTTGAGCAGAGTCATCACACCATTGTACAACTATCTCAGAGACCAGCAATTCAAGGTTTTCAACGGAGCATCTGTCCGGCGTGAAAAAGATCACCATCAGATAATTGGCTATGATGACATGAACCAGCTCTTTTGGTATTACAAGAGTATACAAAGAATATGCTTAGAAGATGGCCGAAAACTTGTCAGTATTCCTAAAGAAGATCGTTACTTGCAGTTGGGCAATGTCAAGTGGAAAAAAGCATTCTTCAAAACTTACAAGGAGCGCAGGTCTTGGTGGCATCTTGCTACAAATTTCAGCAGAATTTGGATCATCCACATATCTGTGTTCTGGTACTATTCCAGTTTCAACTCGCCAAGTCTTTACACTCACAATTATAGTCAGCTTCTGAACAATCAGCCAACGCCTCAATCTAAGTTCTCGATAGTTGCGCTGGGAAGTTCAATTGCTTGTTTGATTCAAATCATTGCAACTATTTGTGAGTGGGCATTTGTCCCTCGGAATTGGCCAGGTGCCAAGCATTTGTTCAGAAGACTTGTGTTGTTAATTATTATCGCAGCTATCAATTTCGCTCCATCGGTTTACATCTTGGGAGTGATACCTCTCAATGTGGTTTCCAAGACCGGCTATATTCTATCGATCGTTCAATTTGTTGTTTCCATTTTAACTACACTGTGGTTTTCCTTCCAGCCATTGGGAAGTTTGTTTGAATTTTCTAGGAGCTCGAGCCTCATGGGGTATGATCCGGCCAAAGTTTTCACAGGATCATTCCCCAAACTCAGCTCCAGGGGAGCAACACTGTCGATTATGCTTTGGATTCTGGTTTTCAGCGCAAAGTTTGTTGAATCTTACTTCTTCTTGACTCTTTCTTTAAGAGATCCAATTAGAAACCTGTCGATCATCGATTACACCCGGTGTCATGGTGAGGTGTTTTTTGGACCCATGTTCTGTCGGCATCAAGCAAAATTTGTGTTGATTTTGATGATCCTCACTGATTTGGTGTTGTTCTTCCTTGACACCTATCTTTGGTACATTATCTGGAATTGTGCATTCTCCCTTACATTGTCGTTTTTCAGTGGTATCTCAATTCTTTCGCCTTGGAGAAATGTTTTCAGTCGCTTACCTCAAAGAATCTACTCAAAGTTACTATCCACTGCTGATATGGAAGTGAAGTATAAACCAAGCATGCTGGCATCTCAAATTTGGAATGCGATAATCATTTCACTGTACAGAGAGCATTTACTTTCAGTTGATCATGTTCACCGATTAATCTACGATCAAATTCCAAACGAATCAGACGGTAAGACAGCACTCAGAACTCCTTCATTCTTCCTGTTTCAAGATGATAGTACAACCACGTTACAAGACTTCTTTGTCCCAAACTCTGAAGCAGAGAGAAGAATTTCGTTTTTTGCTCAATCGTTGTCCACGCCTATTCCAGAACCAATTCCTGTCGAAGCAATGCCAACATTCACGGTGCTGATTCCTCACTACTCGGAGAAGATTCTTCTAGGATTGAAAGAGATTATTAAGGAAGATCCCAGTTCGAAGCTTTCTTTGTTGGAGTACCTAAAGCACATGTTCCCACATGAGTGGGATTATTTTGTTAGGGATACAAAGATCATTTCTTATAGTGAAAGCGAACCAGCTCAAGGATCTACTGTCAAATCTGAAAAAGACTTTATTGAAAACAAGATCAGTGACTTGCCTCTCTATTGTATTGGTTACAAGTCTTCTGCACCAGAATATGCACTGAGAACTAGAATTTGGGCCACCTTACGAACTCAAACTCTTTACCGAACAATCTCTGGATTTATGAACTACAGAAAGGCCATCAAGCTTCTCCACAAGGTTGAGAATCCGGAGATGATTGAGATGTTCGGTGGATCTTCTAATGCAGAGGAATATTTGAACAGAATTGCAGACAGAAAGTTTAGGCTTTTGGTTTCAATGCAGAGATATCAAAAGTTCAACGAGCAAGAGAAGGATGATCTTAAGATTTTACTAAATGCTTACCCAGAAATTTATGTGGCCAGTTTGGAACAAGAAAATGAGGGTGATAATGAAGCTGAGACAAAGTTCTATTCCGTTCTTTACCAAAGTGAGCCTAAGGAAGATGGTTTTGGCTTGAAGCAGTCTTATAAGATTCAGCTTTCTGGAAACCCAATCCTGGGAGACGGAAAATCTGATAATCAAAACCATGCTTTGATTTTCTATCGTGGGGAGTACATCCAAGTGATTGACGCTAATCAAGACAACTATTTGGAAGAATGCCTGAAAATCAGATCTGTTTTGTCAGAGTTTGAAGAATTGGAATATGACAATACAAATCCATACATTCCTTCGGTTCCAAATACAGGAGAAACTCCTGTTGCAATCATTGGAGCCAGAGAATATATTTTCTCTGAGAACACTGGTGTTCTGGGCGATGTTGCTGCTGCCAAAGAACAAACCTTTGGTACTTTGTTCGCGCGTACTCTTGCTGCTATTGGTGGTAAACTTCATTATGGACACCCTGACTTTTTGAACGGAGTGTTCATGACCACCAGAGGAGGTATATCCAAAGCCCAGAAACGACTCCACTTGAATGAAGACATTTATGCCGGAATGAATGCTGTTCTGCGTGGAGGACGTATCAAGCATTGTGATTATTATCAGTGCGGTAAAGGAAGAGACCTTGGATTTGGAACCATTTTGAACTTCACATCGAAGATTGGTGGAGGAATGGGAGAGCAGATGTTGTCAAGAGAATACTACTACTTCGGAACTCATTTGCCATTGGATAGGTTCTTGTCATTTTACTATGCCCATCCAGGTTTCCATCTGAACAATTTGTTTATCATTCTTTCATTGCAGTTGTTCCTCTTGGTTATGGTGAATCTCGGGTCAATGAATCACGAATCAATCTTATGCATTTATGACAAAGATGTTCCTATTACTGATTTGCAAATTCCAGTCGGATGTCAAAACTTGCAACCGGTTCTGGACTGGGTTACAAGATACGTTTTGTCGATCTTTATTTGCTTCTTCATTTCATTTGTCCCGCTTGTGTTCCACGAACTGTCTGAGAGGGGAGCTTGGAAAGCGTTCAGTCGTTTATTTTTCCACTTCCTGTCCCTTTCACCACTATTTGAAGTTTTTGTCTGTCAAGTTTATTCGAACTCTTTAAAGAATGACATTGTCTTCGGTGGTGCGCGCTACATTTCCACTGGTCGTGGGTTTGCCATTGCTCGTATTCCGTTCACCAAGCTCTACTCTACATATGCCATCAGTTCCATTTATTCTGGATCAAGACTATTTTTGATTCTGTTGTTTGGTACAGTGACTATGTGGCAGCCTGCTATTCTATGGTTCTGGATTACTCTCGTGTCATTGTGTCTGTCTCCATTCATTTTTAATCCACATCAATTTGCATGGACCGATTTCTTCCTTGATTACAGGGATTTTATTCGCTGGTTGAGTAGAGGCAACTCCAAGTGGCACAAGAATTCATGGATCGGATTCACAAGGTTCTCAAGATCGAAATTCACCGGATTCAAAAGAAAATTGGTGGGAACGAATTTAGAACAGGCAAAGTATGTCCCTGTGAACATTCATCGTGCACCTTTTGGTAACACCTTCTTTGCTGAGGTTATCGTTCCATTTTTCCAGGCTCTTTGCATGGTGGCTGCGTATACATTTATCAATGCTCAGAATGGAGTCAAGAATCCTAAAGAAGTGAATTCGATAGTCCGTTTGGCGATCATTGTGTTTGCTCCAATTGTTTTGAACACTGTTGTTCTCATTGCTATTTTCCCTCTTTCCTGCTTTGCGGGTCCTATCTTAGGTCTCTGTTGCAAGAAATCTCCAAACGTGTTAGCGGCTCTGGGCCACGGGATGGCGGTTGTTATCCATGTTTGTGTGATGGAGGTAATTTGGTTCCTGGAAGGTTGGAATTTCTGTCGGTTCTTGTGTGCCTTCACTTGTGCACTCTACATGCAAAGAGTTATTTTCCAAGCCGTGAAGCTGTTACTTCTGACAAGAGAGATTAAGGAGGATTATACTAACAGGGCATGGTGGTCAGGCAATTGGATCAACAGCGATCTTGGATGGTATGCTGTGACGCAGCCAATGAGAGAGTTGATAGTGAAGGTTGTTGAGATGAGTCTGTTTGCTGCTGACTTTGCAATTGGGCACGTAATCCTTATTGTGTTCACGCCAGTGCTGTTTGTTCCATACATTGACCACTGGCACTCGTGTATGTTGATGTGGTTAAGTCCGTCCAGGTACTTGAGGGGGCCTATCTACACTACTACACAAAGAAAGACTCGTTCGAGAGAGGCGACAAAGTATGCCTTTTTATTCTTCTTTATCATATTGGTGTTTGCGGCAATTATTGTGGCTCCAGTTCTGGTTGATTTGACATTATCTGATCCACTGGCGGAGTTTATCCCTGAGAACTTTTATGGATTGATCCAGCCAAACCGCCAAGACAACAATGATACAGGAGAGCGTGCACCTTCGTACATTCCTCGGACGAAGCCAGGCGTCGAGACCTTCAGCACTTACTGGATCTAGTTTGATGCTGTCAATTGTTTGATTTTATGTTTTTAAATAAAGAAATAATTTATAAATGTTCATTGAAAGATCGAACGACGAGCGGAGCAAGTGACGAGTGGATCATTGCAACTCATTTGCAAAGAAAGTCAGTAAGCAGGATTTGAGAGCAATGAAAGAGGGTGAGTTTTCAAACAAATTGTAGTAAAAAAGTGATTACCTGAAACGAGAAATTTTGCGGTCAAAAGTGGCGTTTGTAATATGAGTTTTTTATAAAAAAGGGCCAGAATCAATTGTCAATTCATACAAAAGGAAGTATCAGAAAGGCTCGTTCCTTTGCTCATCCCTCCTTTTTATGACTCGCTAGTACGTTGCGCCGGGTAACCTACAAATATATCGCAATGTTTTCTTTGTGCTCGCACGACCACGAAGATTTTTTTTTTTTGATAACGCTTAGCGGCCAATCGCAGCGTTTGAAGGACACCAGCCACAAGATGCGGTAGCGTGTTGACTGCAGCATGCCAAATTTGGAACGGTACGAAAAGTATCCGAGCCGCCTGCATCCGGGGAGCGCGTTGAGAGAGAACGGAGAGGAGCGAAGCGTGTCGAAGGAGAAGCGTGTTGAAGGAGAAGCGTGTTGAAGGGGAAGCTTCGAAAGGGGGCAGCGGATGAATTTGGGCGGTGGGTTGTAGTGGGTTGCAAATTAAGTAGTTACTCAGATTTCAAAGACCTTTCAATTGGGCTCGCTTGGCGTTGTTCTCTCGTTGTGCGCTTGTTGTCTCCTCGCTCACGGCCAGCTTGGCTCGGCCAGTTTGGCTCGCCGAGAGTCAAACGAATGCGCCATATCTCATTCGCGCTCTGATCTGGCCGGACCAAAACACTAAAAAGTAAACATTTCAACAATAGAGGATTTCGCGACAACAATAATCCTTTTGAATCTTATCCAAAACGGGACGTGCGCGGAGCTGCTCAACGGAAGAAATTGTGAGGGATCTTTGGTTGTTTGATATTTAATGTCACAACAAACCAAGCCCTTTTTTCACCACCTTCTTTTCAGGTGCCCACTATTGCTATCAACCGTTGAAAAAAGATCCAGCATGCTCTTCAAATCGGTGACTCAACGTGCCTTGTTGGCGAGCGTGTTTTCCTGCCTTGTCCAGGCCAGTTTCCCAACCATCGAGGTTGTGGGAAACAAGTTCTTCTACTCGAATAACGGGTCACAGTTCTACTTCAGAGGTATCGCTTACCAGGCCGACACCTCGGGCGCTGATAACTCCTCGTTCGTCGACCCTCTTGCCAACAAAGCCACGTGTGAGAGAGATATTCCTTACCTGAAGGACCTCAACACTAACGTTATCAGAGTCTACGCTCTCGATACTGAGTCTAACCATGACGACTGCATGAGTCTTTTGCAGGATGCCGGAATCTATGTTGTGGCAGACTTGGCAGAACCAAAAACTGCTATCTCCACAACTGACCCTTCGTGGGACCTCGAGCTTTACAATAGATACACCTCGGTCGTCGACATGATGCAAGGCTATGACAACCTGCTTGGTTTCTTCGCCGGTAACGAAGTCATCACCAACTCAACTAACACCGACTCGGCTCCTTTCGTTAAGGCTGCCATCAGAGATGTCAGACAGTACATCAGCGACAGCGGTTACAGAGACATTCCAGTCGGATACTCTGCAAATGATGATTCCAACACCAGAATTGCTGCTGCTGACTATTTTGCCTGCGGTGACGACGATGTCAAAGCCGATTTCTACGGTATCAACATGTACGAGTGGTGTGGTTCCAAGACTTTCAAGACTTCCGGATACGAGGACAGAACTGAAGAGTTCTCGAATCTTACCATCCCAGTTTTCTTTTCTGAATACGGTTGTAACTCAGTTCAACCAAGAAAGTTCTCCGAGATTGCCACCCTTTTCTCTGACGAAATGACTGATGTCTGGTCTGGAGGAATCGTGTACATGTACTTTGAAGAGACGAACGACTTTGGTCTCGTTTCTGCGATCGACTCATCGTCAGTTTCCACCCTTGCTGATTACCAGTACTATTCCTCCGAGATCAATGCTGTTTCTCCTTCCAGTGCTCAAAGCAGTGATATCTCTACCTCCACCGAAGAGTTTGCTTGTCCAGCAACTGGTTCTCACTGGAAGGCTTCCACGGAGCTTCCTCCAACTCCTCAGGATAGCGTTTGCGAGTGTCTTGCTGACTCCTTGCAATGTGTTGTTGATGACAGTATTGACTCCGATGACTACGCCGACCTCTTCTCCACTGTTTGTGGTTACATCGACTGCACAGGAATCAATGCCAACGGTAAGACCGGTTCGTACGGTGCTTATTCCTTCTGCTCGGCCAAGGACAAGCTTTCGTTCGCTTTGAACCTTTACTACCTTGACCAAGATGAAAACTCGAGCGCGTGCGACTTTGACGGTTCAGCAACTTTGCAAGATGCTTCTACCGCCTCTGCATGCAGTTCTGTTCTTTCTGCTGCTGGAACAGATGGTCTCGGAACCATTAGTGGAACCGTTAGTATCTCTGGCACCGAGACTTCTTCCAAGTCAAAGGCTACCAGCACTGGCGACTCTTCTGCATCGTCTGCGTCGTCTGCCTCTTCTGACGACTCTTCAAGCAGCTCATCTTCCTCGAGCTCATCCTCATCCTCGTCGAGCACCAAGAAATCTGCTGGTGTGAAGAGTTACGGTTCTTCAAACGTTTCCACCATGTTGATCTCAGTTCTCTGTGCGGCTGTTGGTGTTGCTGCCGTTGCACTGTAAGCAAGCTGCGGGACGTGGCACACTTCTTTATTTTTTGGACCTTCAGATTACACGAACAATATTATACCTATGTGTTTTATTTCGCTTTGTAGAATGTCCTTTGCTGGGTATTTGTACTCTGACCGGGACTACTATCTGAAATGCTGACACGCTTTTTCTTTTTAGTGCAGATCGCAGTCTCGACCGTGTTTGGTCTGGATGTGCTTGCTCTCACAGGCTTGAATGTTTACGAATAGGGAAGTATAAACAGAGCGTGCTTAGATGTCTTGTTTATACAAGCCTTATTTTCGAGGCTTTGCAGGTTGCTATTTGCGGAAACCGTGCGAGTTGAGTGCAACTTTTTGCAGATACTTTTTTTTTCGCCATGCTCCGCGTAGAAGATCCCGTACACGTTTGCGGGTCCAGGCCGCCGTTCAGATCGCCGTTCAGGCCGCCGTTCGCACAGGTACCCGAGACGTAATCCCCACTTTCTCGCCGCACGTCTCATCGTTTTCTGACCTCATTTTGCGCCGTACTACTGCACAACAATACCCTAGGCGGATCTGAGACAATAAGAACATGCATCACGACGCGCGTTGACGCAATGTGTTCTTATAGCCGAGCCTCGAAGCAGTGAAAATTTCACGAGGTTCTGCTAATCTGTTGCTATGCGAGGCTGCAGGAGTAGAACATGTTCCCGATTCGGACACGGGACAGTGAGACAGGCTTAGCTCCTCGTGCACAAGGTGTTCTGCTAAAAGAAAAGACGAGCGTGTTTGTGTGTTGCACAGCGCGGTGCGTGTCGGGTGCTCCTAATATAGAAGCAATCTAGGAGTGCTTGGCCTGTAGGTGGATCCATGTTATTGTTTGTCCTCGGAGCGTGTCTGAAACACTCCAGAGCACATATATACACCTGATTCAGCACGTTCTTTTGCTAGGTTGACTTTTTCAAAGCTCTCTTTTTCCCTCCACTACACTCGCTTAAGAAACCATGCTGTTGAAGTCGCTCATTTCCACTGCGGGTCTGCTGGCAACCGCCAGCGCCCTGCCAACCATCGACGTGGTGTCTAACAAGTTCTTCTACTCTAACAACGGCTCTCAGTTCTACATCAAAGGTGTTGCGTACCAGCAGAACACTGCCAGTGCCAGCGGAGACGAGACCTACGTCGATCCGCTTGCTGACGAGAGCGCTTGTAAGCGTGATATCCCATACCTCGAGAAGCTCGGTGTCAACACCATCAGAGTGTACGCTGTGAACGCTTCGAAGGACCACGACGCATGCATGCAATTGCTCGAGGATGCCGGAATCTACGTCATCTCCGACCTGTCCTCGCCTGACGAGTCGATCGACACCACGGATCCATCCTGGACCCTCGAGCTGTACGAGAGATACACCACTGTGATCGACATGTTCCAGTCCTACGAGAATGTTCTCGGATTCTTTGCCGGTAACGAAGTTATCACCAACTCAACTAACACCGACGCTGCTCCTTTCGTCAAGGCTGCCATCAGAGACATGAAGCAGTACATGAGCGACAGCGGCTACAGAAGCATTCCAATCGGATACTCTGCCAACGACGACTCCAAGACCAGAGTCTACTCGGCCGACTACTTTGCCTGTGGTGACGACGATGTCAAAGCCGATCTTTACGGTATCAACATGTACGAGTGGTGCGGAGACAGCACTTTCAAGACCTCTGGCTATGAGGACAGAACCGAGGAGTTTTCTAACCTCACCATTCCTGCTTTCTTCTCTGAGTACGGCTGTAACTCCGAGAGACCTAGACAGTTTACCGAGGTTTCTGCGCTCTACTCTGACGAGATGACCGACGTTTGGTCCGGAGGTATTGTCTACATGTACTTTGAGGAGGAGAACGACTACGGTCTTGTTTCCATCGTGGATGACGAGGTTTCTACCCTTGGCGACTACACCAACCTGCAATCCGAACTCGCTGAAGTCACTCCAACCACTGGCTCTGCTGCTGCTGCCTCCTCGTCTGCCAGCGAGCTCAGCTGCCCAGCCACCGCTGCCCACTGGAAGGCCTCTACTGATCTGCCACCAACTCCTGATGACACCGTCTGCAGCTGTCTCAAGTCCTCGCTCAAGTGTGTTGTCTCTGACGACGTTGATTCTGACGACTACGCTGACCTCTTCTCTTCCGTGTGTGGCTACATCGACTGCTCTGACGTCAATGCTGACGGTTCCACTGGTGCCTACGGTGCCTTCTCGTACTGCTCTCCAAAGGAGAAGCTTTCCTACTTGCTGAACAAGTACTACGAGGACCAGGACGAGGACTCGAGTGCCTGTGACTTTGACAGCAGCGCTACTCTCGCCGACACCGCCTCGAGCGCTTCCTCATGTTCTTCTGTCCTGTCGTCTGCCTCCGCCAACGTGTCCAACACTGCTTCGTCGTCCAAGAGTACTTCGACGTCAGGCTCGTCAGGCTCATCCACCTCGTCCGGCTCTTCTTCGTCGTCCACCTCGTCGTCCACATCGACTTCTTCGTCCAAGAACGCTGCCGGCCAGGTCGCCGACTTTGCTTTCATCTCGGGGGCTAACATGGGAATTCTCTCTCTTTTGACTACATTCTTTGTGGGTGGAATGTCTTACTTGTTGATCTAAGTTGGTATATATTGAATTAAATTTTTGCTTTTGATGACTATCAGCAACGTCGACCGGAGTGCGGCTTGTTGCTCGTACTGCGTGCCGAGTCGTAGAATGACGTGCAAAATCAATTCAATGCGCTACTGCCCTCACTTTCATCATCTCAATGACTATCGAATCTATTGTACAAACGTTTACTTAACGCACGGCCCAACTGGCCCGCTATTTCACCATGAAAATCTCCTGAAGAGCCTTGGAATCCATAACGGCGGCCCGTTTTTGCTTGATCCATTTCGACCGGAGAGCCATTCTGCTGTTTGTCACTGGTGGAGGGGTTGATTCCTTCGGTTGTAGCATTGAATCTCTTGTAGGCGCGGTTTTTGAACTTTTCTTCTCTTTCTTTTCCTTCTTTTCTTTCTTCTCTTTCTTTTCTTTCTTCTCTTTCTTCTCTTTCTTCTCTTTCTTCACCTTGTTTTCCTTCTTCTCCTTGTTTTCCTTCTTCTCCTTCTTTTCCTTCTTTTCCTTCTTTTCCTTCTTTTCCTTCTTTTCCTTCTTCACCCGCTTCACATTCACCCCCTCATCAGCATCAAGCTTCCTCTTCTTGCGACCCGCAGACTCATCGCTCGACTGCTTGGACTCGCTTCCTCTCATTTCCTTCTTCTGGGCGTCCCAGGTACTCCGCAAAACATCTCCCTTCACAAAATGAATTCCCCACCGTCCATTAATGATCCGGTCTTTTCTCAAAAGGTCCACTTGCTCGTTCACCTCCGCCTCCTTACCATTAAGTCTTCCTAAAAGACGCTGGAACACATCCAATCCAGTACACTCACCGCTGTCAAATTCGTCCTTTTTGGCACGTTTTTTGGCAAGATTCGCACCCAGTCCAACATTGTCCTGCTTTAACACCACCTTAATGTGGGTAGTGACGGCATTGTTGACGAGCCCAAGCCCGCTTCCTGGCTTCCATCCCAGCTTTTCCAGATGCTGACGACCGAAACGAGACTCGTCGTTGGCCCAGTTGGTGTTTCTTGGATCGATTCCAAACCGTTGTTTTGCCCTCGGAGCTCCGAGTCCCATGATGAGTTGTATGTGTGAGAGGAAGAGGGAGAGTGTTAACAGGACTAGTAAAAATGAACCTAAATAGTTCAAATCGTAAAGATAAAAAAAAAAAAAAAAAAAAAAAAAAGAGGAAAAATTTAAATTTTTTCTCCCATCGCTTACTTAATCTTAATTATTACACACACGACCGTTTGTTTCAAAAAAATTTTGAACTTTTTTTCACTGGTGAAAAAAAAAAAAAAACAACAGACTCCTTCAAAAGAACAAAACGCCTTCAAAAACAACCAACACCCACGTCTGCTGTTGCCAGCTCTTGATAAAAACACTGTTTCCAACGCATTTGGGCTTCTACTGTTTGTCGAGTGTGCGAACCAGCTCCACATATAATAAGAACTTCTAAAAAGCTCTGTTTAGGTAGAACTAACGCAGCGGTTCCAGAGGGCAACAAGGAACTATTTGACACGAAAATGGCAACAATTCCACAGGATATTGCCGCAGCTCTCTCACAGCTACTTGCTGGGCTCGGTTCCACTGATAACAGCGTGCGTCAGCAGGCAGAGCAGAGTCTGAACAAGGAGTGGACCAAAAAAGAGCGCGTTGACGTTTTGCTTGTTTGGCTCGCTCAACAATCGGCGGCTGCTCCGGACGACAGCGCTCGTGCGTTTGCGGCTGTTCTTTTCCGGCGGTTTGCGATTAAATCGCCAAACGAACAGGGTTTCTCTGTGACAGCTAGACAGATTGACCACATTAGCGATGCTGCGAAACAGGAGGTCCGTAGTGCTCTTTTGCAAGGTTTCACAGCACATCAGTCCAATACTGTTAGACACAAGCTTGCAGATGCTGTCGCTGAGGTTGCCAAGGATGAAAGTTTTGAGTGGCACGACCTGCTGGCCACAATTATGCAGGCAGCAACAAATCAAGACCCGAGCCTTAGAGAGTCTGGTTTCCGGATTATTACAACCTCACCAGGACTCCTCACGAGCCATCACCTGGATGACTCGTTGAAGCTATTCCATGCTGGGTTTGAGGACTCTAGTGACGAAGTGCGGATTGCGGCATGCTCTGCGTTCGTGGCATTTTTTGAGAATCTGCCAAAAGCTAAATGGACCAACTTGAGTCCTCTTTTGCCGAACTTGTTGAACTCCCTGCCACGGTTGCTGGAGAACGGTAAGGAGGCTGCATTGGCATCTGTTTTGGAGAGTTTGATTGAGCTTGTGGAGCTCGCTCCTAAGATGTTCAAACCGATGTTTGCAACCATAATAAGGTTCTGCTCCGAAGTGGCTCAGAACAGAGAGATCGACTCTGGAGCAAGACTTGCAGCGCTTGAACTGCTTACCACCTTCTGCGAGAATTCTCCAAACATGTGCAAGCGTGAACCATCTTACCCTTCGTCAATGGTGCTGGTGACGCTCAAAATGATGACCGAGGTGTGTGTTGATGACGAGGACGCTGCCGAATGGAACAACTCAGATGATCTTGATGATGACGAGGAAGAAGAGGAGTACAACGCGGCGAGACAGTCTCTGGACCGTGCTGCCATCAGGCTGGGCGGTCAGTCGCTAGCGGGACCATTGTTCCAATACCTTCCGCAGATGCTTCAGTCTCAGGACTGGCACGAGAGACAGGCATCTCTGATGGCCCTTTCCTCGGCTACCGAGGGGTGCCGGGAGGTTCTTATTGGCGAGATTCCACGTATTTTGGACTTGATTTTGCCTTCGTTGCAGGACCAGCATCCTCGTGTACAATATGCGTGCTGTAATGCTCTTGGTCAGATCTCTACAGATTTTGCTGACACGATCCAGCGCACTGCTGGAGACCGTATTCTGCCAGCTTTGATCTCGATGCTTACGACGAAGAATGTTCCGCGGGTCCAGGCTCACGCGGCGGCGGCGCTGGTGAACTTTTGCGAGGACGCAACCAAAGAGGTTCTCGAGCCTCATCTAGACAACTTGCTGTCGAACTTGCTGACGCTATTGCAAAGCGCTCCAAAACGGTACGTTCAGGAGCAGGTAATTACTACAATTGCGATTGTGGCGGACGCGGCCCAGACAAAGTTCATCAAGTACTACGACACCTTGATGCCGCTGCTGATTGATGTGATGAAGGCTGACATGGGCGAGGAGAACCGTCTGTTGAAGGCGAAATCTATCGAATGCTCGACTTTGATTGCTCTTGCGGTGGGAAAAGAGAAGTTTATGGCGAATGCACAAGAGTTTGTCGAATTATTTGCCCACTTGCAGAGCACGCTGACGGGTGATGATGACGCGGTCAAGATGTACTTGGAGCAGGGCTGGGGCCGTGTTTGCAAGCTGATCGAGAAAGACTTTATTCCATATCTTCCTGGTGTTTTACCGCCTCTTTTGGAGGCTGCCAAGGCTGTTCAGGACATTTCTGTCGTGGAGGAGGAGGATTTGGATGAGATCAACCAAAACGAGGAGTACGATGTGATTCAGCTGTCCGGAAAGCACATTGCTGTTCACACGGCGGTTTTGGACGACAAGAACGGTGCTATTGAGCTCCTCAAGAGTTATGCAGACTCTTTGGGCGGAGACTTTTTCCCTTATGTTGAGGAAATTGCCACACAGATTGTGATTCCAGGACTTGATTTCTATCTCCACGATGGTGTCCGTGGTTCGTCGGCGCTGACGATGCCGTCTTTGTTGAAGTGCACGGTGGAGGCTACTGGATCAAACCAATCGGCGCCGGCTGTTGGACTATGGAGTCAAATGTTTGACAAGCTTGTCCACCAGTTGGGAACTGAACCTGTCCCAGAGCTGCTTGTTGCATACTACCTTGCAATCACACAAGGATTGGAGGTGATGGGCGCGGACTCGCTTTCAGACGGTCAGATTCTCGCTATTGGCAAATCTGTCGAGACGAATCTGTCTGAGATCTACGAGAGAATTAAAGAACGTGAAAATGCGGACGATGAGTATAATGAGGAGCTTCAAGAGGACGAGGATGAGTACACAGACGAGGAGCTTTTGGATGAAATTACTAAGGGCATCACTGCTCTCATGAAGAACACGCGTGTGCGGTTCTTGCCTGCGTACCAGGCTATGATTCCTACGATTGCTTCGTGTATAAATGAGGAGAACACTTCGTTGCGTCTTCTGGCACTGTGTTCTGTTTCCGACCTTGTGGAGTACACTGGCGAACACGCATACCAGTTCAAGGACTTCTTCATGAACCCTGTTGGTGAGGCTCTTACATCGCCACATGCCGGACTTAGACAAGCTGCATCGTACACTGTTGGTGCGTGTGCACAGTTTGGTGGTTCTCAATTCCAGGACTTCTGCATAGCAACTCTGCCATCGATGGTGTCTATGTGCAGTGTTCCGGATTCGAAAGCGGACGAGAACCTTGTGGCCACCGAGAACTCGATCGCGGCTATGGCAAAGGTAATGCACTCTTTTGGAGCACACATTCCAAACTTGAATGAGCTTGTTGAGAGCTGGCTCAAGTTGATGCCTGTTTTGCAAGACGAGGAAGCTGCTCCGTTTGCGTTCATGTTTCTTGCAGAGCTTATCCAGCAACAGCACCCACTAGTGAGTCAGTACATCCCCAAAGTGCTTGATGACGTGGTCCAGGCACTGCTGTTTGGTGCTCTTTCTGGTAAGACTGCTGAGGAGGTTGTGAGAACAGTGAAGCAGCTTTTGGCCACCCTTCCGCAGGAACAGGCCGTGGCTTTGCTCAATAAGTACAGCAATGAGGGAAAGCAGGTCATCAGCGAGTGGTTTGCTTAACGTTTTGTACCGTGTAAATATGGAGACTCGAGAGTGCTTACTTTTAAGTTACGGAATAAACTGGTTTATTTTATTTTTTTCCAAATACGAATGAGCAAAGAGGTAAAAAAAGAAGTGGAACCGACGAACCGATCTTGTTTGGAATGTTCAAGAAGGAGCAAAGAAAACGCACCATCACTTATGTGGCACGGATAAACATCTCATCGTTTTTATAGCCCAAAACGTCAGCAAACTTCTTGAGATCCAGCTCAACAGATCCCTTGGGTATCTTTGAAGGCTTAATCGGAGAAGGGTGGTTCTTCATGAAGTTGAACAGAAACCGGAATGAACTCGACTGTCCATCGTCAAACAGCTCGACAAATTGTCTCACAAGATTGCACAAGGTCTCGCTTTGACTGATGATTGCAGTGACATACTGCAACTTGGGCTTATTAGACGAGTTTTCAAAGCCCATCAGGTCAGATAAAACTTCGGCAGCAATCGGAATGAGAGTCAAGTCGTGCAGCAACACCCCCTTCATGAACTTGAACAAACTGAACAAACCAAATTCTTTGTAAATCAGCAAGAAACTAAGCAGAGAATCAACTTGAAACTGATATATGAGATTCGAAACCACCTTGTTGTATAAAAGTGTCTGTCTTGAGCATGAACCAAAACGCATATAATTATCTTTCACTTTCAAACTGCTAAATGTCGAGCTCAGATTGAGTTCGATCGACTTGTTCATGATCTTGAAATCCAACCCATGACTAGATTTGAAAAGAGCAAGCTGAGTGAACGTTTTCTGCTTGAACTTATGAGCACCGTCATCTTTGAGATTCGCCTGGTACTCAGTCGAGAACTTCATGATACTAAGTTCATCATTGTACTCTCTCAAGTAATTGTAAACTTTCGACTTGATGACTGAGCAAAGAATCAAACAGTCTTGAAGAAGCTTGATGCAGACCGACCGGCGTTGTCCTACAGACGTCTCTAAAGAAGAGAACAATTCGAAGGTTTGGTCCCTTAGCTGCTTGTGACTGTCATCGCCAAAATTGAGATTGTCTTCAAAAACAAAATTGGATTTTCCAAGCGGAGGAACGAATTCAAAGCCAAAGACTTTCTCCAGAAAGTTGGGAATTTGAGAGTGCTCTCCAACGTGCGAAAACTCCTCTTCATTGAGTCCAGAGGAAAGAATGAATTGCACTGTCTCAAGAAGAGCGTGCAATGATAGGCGACTACCCATGTCGTTTAGAAGACTATGGATACTCAAAAAAGACTCAAAAGAGTCCAAATTGTAACTGATGTTTTTCAAACTTACTTTGAGATACTGCAACAGGTACTTTTCTGTGGACAGATCCAATTTGAAGTTCTGGTCAACCACTTCAAACAATATCTTCATCGTTGTTTGTGTCACCGTGTAATTGTATGACCTGTCCGTAATTCCCAGCGCTTGTTTGTAATTTGGATTGTTGAGTTTGATTAAGATTCTCAAAAGTCTCTCATCACTCACGTTAATCAAAGGGAAGTTTGTGATCAGGCTCTCACTGATTTTCACAAGAACATAATAAGACAGCTTTTGTTGCACAGAACTCTCCTTTTTACCAGCAAAAGAAGGGTCATCCACAAGTCTGTTGAGCTTCATAAGTGTATCGGGACGGTTGAAGCAGTACAGAGCCAAAACTTCTCTGTTTAGATTATCTTTTGTGACTCTTTGTGTTAGATCGGTGAGAAGCTCGAAAGAATTTGAGCCTGGGTCGAGGTGCGAAAACACATTGTCGACTTCCAACAGAGCCTTGACGCTCTTGAAGTAAGTGGAACTGGAGCTGTCAGGCAGAATCAGGCTGAAGAGGAAATCGTTGTTTTTATCCTCGCTTAAAGTGCTTTGATCCAAAGTCAAACAATCATTAAATCGACTGAACAAAGAGAATAATCCGTCAAAGTCTTCCTGCTCCTTGGCTGTATCTGTAGGGAATGCTGCATTTTCGGTGTCAAAAATGTGTGTGAACATGTCGAAAACATCTTTCTTGGCGAATGTGGAAAGCATGTTGTCGAACATGTGCTTGTTCATGGGATGGAGAGCAAGGAGCAAAATCAAGACTCTTTTCAGCTTCTCTTGCTGCGGATAGTCGTATTTTGGAGCCATAAAGAGAACGCTAAGAAGCGGACGAATAAAACTGAACTTTTCGAGTCCAAGAAGAACTCCAAAGTTCTTGAAACCAAAGTTGCTGTGGGTCTGCGGCAGCTGGAAATGGTATTTGAAGAGCCCACTCATGGAGAGACACAAGCTTGCGGCTCTGTCAAAAGAGGTTTCGTCAAGTGACGAGCTCAAAAGAAGGTTAATCTCATTCACAATCTTGATTGCAGTGAGAACCGTAACAAATTCAAGCTGGCTTTGTTCCCGAGCCTCCTTATTCTCCTCAAGAACCTTTCCCGTGAGCTTTTTCAGATCCACCAAACTGGTTTCCGAGCCTTCAATTAGGTTCTCAAATGTCCTGGAGATATCAATAGCCCCCCTTTCATCTTGTAAAACCACAGTTTCGAATACGTCCTCGACTGTGAACGACTGATTGTGTGTTTCTACCTCAGCTCCTGAACCCTGGTGCCTCTGAGTTGCCCCCGAAACAGACTCAGATGACATTTCCGACGAGCAAACAGAGCTCACATTCGACCTCAGCTCCAAGTTCATATCAGCAGAAAGTGGAGACTCCTCGAAACACGCGTTTGTGTTTGAATCTTCGTGGAAACAGCCCAATCCAGACATGATCTCTTTGTTTTGCCTCTTTGTTTCCCTTGTATTAGTATTGTAGCGTCAGCTGGATTCCGAAATCTGTCAAAGTGCACAACAAGACTGCACAGTGCTGATTCTTCCAGACCCTTCAATTTCCCGCTGTTAACTCGACTCGAACACGGTGATCTATGTAATTTAATAGAAGACGACCCCCTCAAAAAGGCTATTGGGAGTTTTTTTTGGGCACGCTACAAATATTGACAGGAACAAATGATAATCAGGCCGAACAATTTTTTTCTTGAATCCCAATTGATTCTATAAACTCCTGAATTGATACATCACAACGGTGATCAAAAGTTGCAAACAAACGGGAAAACACGCGATTTCGATTCCATCAATCCAATTGACTTAATTGAACATCACATTCATGTCAAACACTTTCAGACCAGCACTTATAGTCGTCGACCTTCAAGAAGATTTTTTGCCTGAAAACGGCTCTCTGGCCGTCAAAGACGGTCGCGACCTCATTCCATCGATCTTACGCTTGCTGGACAGAGATAAGTTCCACTGGAGTGCTATTGTGGCTACCCTCGACTGGCATCTGGCGAATCACACCTCGTTTGCTTCCAACCATGGACAACAACCGTACACCACCAAGACATTTGAGCACCCGCTCAAAGGAGCAGCAGAGACAAAAGAACAGGTGCTGTGGCCGGACCACTGCATCCAGGGTACTAAAGGCTCAAGTTTTCCTCCAGAATTCGAGACCGAGCTCAATAAGTTGCTGGAATCGCAGGCAATTCCAACCACTATTGTGAAAAAGGGGTATTTGCAGGACAGAGAGTACTACTCATGCTTTCAAGATACATGGGGAGTCCATCACACCGAGTGCGAGGAGTTTCTGCGTAAAAATGATATCACCCACGTTTTCACCGTGGGATTGGCTTACGATTACTGTGTTTTGAACTCTTCTATCGATGCTGCTCGGCTGGGATTCTCGACGTTCGTTGTCAAAGAGTTATCACGGGCAGTCTATCCTGAGAACGATAGTGAAACAGACGGGAAATATCTGAGCAGTGGTGTCCAGATTGTCTCTTTGGATGGGCCTGAGCTGGCAGCGGTGGCGCAGAGAGGCTAGGAACAGTGCCTGGGATCACGATACTCTATTTACCGTAATAATAATTGGCAGACATACTTTTTTGAAAAGTGCGAATGAAAAAAAAAAGCTCTCGTTAATCAGTCAAACAATGCTAAAGAAGCACTCAACCTCGAGCAACTTGATCGACACCAAGAAAATACATACAGTATGGTGGCACCAGCAGTTGATTTTGGAAAGTTTCTAGGAAGAACCGACCCTTCCAAACAGTCAGAGGCGGTCCTCAAGTATAATGAACGCCGGTTTTACCAGGCTGCGCTGTTTTATGGATGTACCATTGCAACGTATATCGCATCAAAGATTGCCTACCGTGGAGTGGTGAGAAGGAGGTACACTCCAAACTTCTATCAGCACAACCACGTGCCCCCAAAGTTCTCCTTTTACAAAGACGCGTTGAGCGCAGTGTCGCACGCATCGTTGCTGGCAGTGTCGTCGCTGTCGATGTTTGTCACGGGCGGATTTTGGTACTACGACATCACTGGAGCTGCTGAGTTCAGTCAGCGGATGAAGCAGCTTCTTGGAGGAGCCGAGGCTGAGCGGGAGCTCGCCAAGATGCCTGTGGATCAGGAAACTAGAGAGATGCAAGAGATGCTGAGCAATCTGGTGAGCGGTGAGGAGGA
>JAJMKV010000001.1:438494-647856 GCA_030569375.1 Ogataea ganodermatis
CTTTTTTTTTTTTTTTTTTTGTTTAAATATTTTGGTCTATCTTTCTATACCGCTTTCAGCCTCTTTATCTTCCTCACAACAGTACAATCAACAAGCCATTGCCTGCTAGTATCTTGAATTGGTTCAAGACATATAAACTGTGCAGACGATCACATGTTATTATGGAGCGCGAACAGACTCAAGGACTCCTTTCTGGCGGTCAAAATCGCCGCGGAGAGTACACAGGAAACTATGAAGATGACGACTCTTACAACGAACAGGATTTTACAAGCAACAAGTATTTCAAGTACGGTGTATACGCCGCATGTGCTGTGATTGGAATTCCATTAGTTTATTTCTTTCTGGTGTTCCTGCCTGATTTGGCTCCTCCCGCAGTGGCAATTCCGGATTTGGTAAAGGTTTCCCCCGAGCAGGTGTATTTGCACCCAGTCATCCCCCCTCAAAAAAATATTCTGGACCAAGAAACATACAGCAGCAGTTACAAGGACGGTGACTCTCCATTTAAGAGTGTTCCTGACGTGAAAAACTGGAAGCTGCTGGATAAATCAACCAAGTTGTTCAAGCATCATTTTGGCAAGTTTGGGAGTCAGAAACAGCATTTGAAACTAGCGAAAAGACTAATTTTAATTGGAGATGTGCATGGATCTTTGACTGCGCTGCAGAGACTGCTGAAAAAGGTGAAGTACGACGGCGGAAAACACGACCAAGTGTTTTTGCTGGGCGATTTTCTTGCAAAAGGCACCAATTCCATGGGCGTTCTTGACTATGCGATTGAGAACCGATTGGGCTGTGTGTTGGGAAATCACGAGCTGGAGATTCTCAAGAGATACACCCAGTTCCATGCTCTTCCTGCGCTGAGTTTTGTGAACCACAACGAGTCTTTGGAGGGCGAGCTGCTCCACACTGACGAGGTTTACGATCTAGACGATTTGATGAAGATTGCGAAGCATCTGACCCCTGAGCACATTGGATATGTCTCGGGCTGTGCGTTGATTCAGGAGCTGGGACCAGTTCCCCACTTGACCAACAACAAGCAGACCAAGTACTTTGAGTATCCTGCCCGGGGAGTTGCTGTGCACGCTGGTTTGGTGTGGAACATCACGACGTTGGAGGAGCAGGAAGTGGAAGCTGTGACCACGATGCGGAACCTGCTTCCGCCGACCTGGACGGTGCCAACGGAGGACCGCCACGATAAGGTGAACGGGGTGAAGTCTGAGGCGTGGACCAAGCATTGGGCTGCTCATCAGAGACGGGTTGTCATGCAGGAGATGGACGCATCAAACGGTTCGGATCTCACCATGGGCAGCAAGGTTTACTACGGCCACGATGCGAAGCGTGGGTTGAATTATAAAGAGTTTTCCACGGGACTGGACTCGGGGTGTGTTTACGGGGCCCAGTTGAGTGCCGAGATCATTTGGAGCGAGGTGGTTGCGCGGAAGGGCAACGAGGAGATTGTTTATAAACGGATGCTGAGCCAGGTCAACTGTTGAAGATGACGAGCGAGCCAACTGGCGATTGAGCATTCAATCAATAATTTAATACATGCAATAGTCGTTAGGCGAAGAAGTATATGCTAATAAGGGGTATGAGGAGTCAGAGGGGTAGAGAAGTGACGAAGAAACAGGGTAACCAGCCGCTGAGGCTTCGCTGGAGCAAACGGATCTAAACATCTGGTTAGTATGGATGACTCAGCTGTTTAGATCCCTGGTCATCTCGCTCGCTCCTCATAGTTCGATGTCGTACTTCTCCACTAGCTCAATCAACATCGCCAGAATTCCCGTCTCGGAGCTCTTTTTGTAAAGGGCCAAGAAAGGACGGATCATCCCCGGAGTCGGCCGAACAGTGTGGTTAAACAAAGCTCTACGTCTGTCAAAGTTTGTTGTGAGATGGTCCAGAATGAGCTTCTGTGAATCGGAAACCTGCTGATGCGTAGACTTCAGCGTGTCTCCCTGCAAATCGTACGCACGGCATACTTTAGAGAGCAGCAAAAGACCAACGTTTGCCTCGCCGCAGTTTACTAGGGCTCGAACAACCGCCTCGATCAGCGAACTGTCCATGTTAAACCGCCACTCTGCAAGCAGCAGAGAGACCGTTCGAACAACAACGTCGGCGCGGCTCTGCGAGCCGTAGTGTTCCAATACACTCAAAACTGTTCCACGGTCTGGCAACACACCAGAACTGGCCATACTCGAAAGAATGGACTCCATTTCGCCATCAAAGGTCTCCAGAAGCAGATTGAAATGCGAAACGTGCAAACTTAGAGCGTTTTTGTTTGCATTTAAGAACTCTAGTAGCTGCGGAAGCTCAGTTTGGAGCTCGATTTTCAGCTGCAACCAGTTATAAGTGGCCAGCTCGTTGAGCACACAGCCGTTATTGGCAGCGAATTGCTGCGTATACAGCTGATCGAGCCAGCCTTGAGACTTGCGCGAGTCGTCATCGCCGGTGCACATGACTTCCAGTTGGGTGAGCGCGGCGTCAAGCTCTGCCTGCTCCCCAGAGAGTGACCGGGTGTAATTTGGTAGCAGCTGCGAGTAGATCACGTGACCAAAATGGCTGACAAGCTGGGAGTCGTCTTCGGGCAGGGAAATGGACCCCGAAAAGTACTCAGAGTATGCAGAGGCATATTGCAACAGTTCCACGTGATAAAAAGCGTGGAATGTGGGCGGGAGCGAGCGCACGAGGGAGTCGTGTGACAGTCTGTGGATATTTCTGCGGATTTTTTGGAGTTCGGAGTCAAGGAGACGCTGGCTGGTGAGGGAGAAAAACGCGGTAGCGTCTATACGTGATTCTTGGTGATGTTCTGCTGGGAAAGTAAGTTTGGGTGCCGACCGCTGGTTTTTCCAATACTCGGATGCCTCTGGAGAAGGTATCTTGACGTCGCGCTGGTAGTGAACGAGACTATTTTCAGAGAGGTTGAGTGATCGGAGAGCATGGTTGGGGTTTCTGACGGTTCGACCTGTTCGCAAGCTGCGAAGGAGGTCCTGTCTGGCGGACCATTTAGGATCAACGGGGAGTTCGGTGGAGGAAGAGGAGTAGCTGTGACGGGAGGATGGAGGGAAGATTGGTGTTAATGAGTGCTGTTTAGCTAGTCGCGGGGGGTTTAGAGCGCGGCGGTGTTTTGCGGCCCTAAACATGGGGGAATGTGTGGGTAAAGTAGAGAGAAGCCAGTTGGGACGGTGTCGGTGGAGTGAATTTTTTCTAGTGAGTTTTTTGGCCTCGTTAGATTTTTTTTTTTTTTGGTGAATATGGTGAATTTTTTCCTCAAAATTGAAGAACCCTTAATTAATTTTCAAGTGTTTACCTTTGTGCCCCGCTGTTAATCAAGTTCTGTTTTTCCAGGACAACGCCAGAATCCGCTGGAGATTGCGCAAGGGTGCATTGAGGGACGGACAATTGCGAGCGGTGAGGAGACGGCGGTGTTTTTTTGAGCCGAAAGAGCAAGTCTGAGCGTCTTTTTGCAGAGCTCCCTTTTAACAAGACAGCAAGAAGGGGACATAGAACCAATGCGAGTCTCGGTCAGCGTGCTTCGACACGTGTGGCAGCGGCCGCAGGTGGCAGCCCGATGGTCACGTGTGTGCAACAGCTCAGCTGTGGCACGTGCACGGGCCGTGCTGAACTACAGAGTGAAAATATACAGAAAGTGGATGGTGAAGGTGTGGGTTTTGGCCATGCTGGTGGCAATGGCAGTGGCAGCGGGCGTGCGGGTGGCGCTATTGAAGGATGCAGTGGACATGTCGCAACTTGGCCTCCTGCCGTTTGAGGAGCGGTACACGTCACGGGCTTTGGCGAAGTATCCGATGTCTGCCCGGGCAGTTGGATCGTCGATTGACCGGGTGTTCGCGAGCGGGTGCAGGGATGTTACAGTGGAGACGAACGGTCCGCGGGCGAATGCGGCGTTTGTTGTACTGGCGCGCAATTCGGAGGTGGAGGGGGTGGTTTCGTCGATGAAATCGCTTGAAAGACACTTCAACCAGTGGTTCAACTACCCGTGGGTTTTCCTCAACAACGAGCGGTTTTCTTCTGAATTCAAGCGACGGGTGGCGGAGGTGAGCAGTGGGCCGGTGCGTTTTGGCTACATCTCGCCCCAGAAGTGGGACTTTGAGGATGAAAAGAGCAACAAGGCGTTCTTCAACGAGGCGGTCGAGTCCCAGGGCGACCGCGAAATCATGTATGGAAACATGGCAAGCTACCACAAGATGTGTCGGTTCTACTCCGGTTTCTTTTTCAGTCATCCTTTGGTGAAAAAGCTGGACTGGTATTGGCGCGTGGAGCCAGACGTTGACTTCTACTGCGACCTGACTTACGACCCGTTCATCGAGATGGAGCGATCTGGAAAGGCGTACGGGTTCACGATTGCGATCAAAGAGCTTGTGAACACAGTTCCGAATCTGTTCCGATACACCAAGTCGTTCATACGGAAAGAAGGGATCCGTGTTCCGGATTCATGGGGTCTTTTCTCCGACGAGTATGACTTTTACGAGGGCTCCAACAGCAGACATTACTCGAGCGTGCGGAGCCCGAACGACTTCTGGAATAAGTTACAGGAACGGATCCCGATGTACCGTGCATTGAACGCTGCGTCTGTGGATCCATCTGGTCTGGACCAGCACTCTATCGACAAGCTCGTGGACCACAGCAACAAGCGTGGGCTACCTCTAGCGAATAAAGACCAGTTTGATGGGTCTGAGTACAATTTGTGTCACTTTTGGTCGAATTTCGAGATTGCACGGACTGATCTTTTCACAGGGCCGGAGTATAGGCGGTATTTCGATTATTTGGAAGCCTCGAAAGGCTTTTTCACAGAAAGATGGGGCGATGCTCCCATCCACTCGCTGGCGGCTGGAATGTTTCTCAACATGTCTCAGATCCACTACTTCCGGGATGTTGGTTACAAACACTCGACTTTGGGCCACTGTCCTCGCAACTCGCCAAACCAGCTTCCTTACGTGGAGAGCACCGCATACAAGCATGGGTACTCGAAGGAGGACGAGGAGAACATTGCTGCATACGACACGCCGATTGAGAACGGAGACGTTGGTGTTGGGTGTCGATGCAAGTGTCCTTCGGACCACAACGAAATCGAGGACTCTGGCGGGTCTTGTGTGTCTCTTTGGAGCGAGCTGACGTCGGACGAACGGCCCAAGAAGCGGCGGATGGATCTGGACGCAATAGAGAGGAAGGCCATGGAGAGCTACGAGAGGTATTTGGAGGAGCATGGAGGGGATGGGAGTAAGTGGGAGCTGACTCGTGAGGAAAGGAAGGAGATGGGGGCCTTGGTGAGAATTTAGTGATGAGCGAATGACGAGTCATTTGGCTGATGATTCACAGGCTCAAGAAGTAGATTACGTCATCACCGGCCCAGCCACAAGATGCTAGTTCTGCTTGGTTGAGAAATGACAGTGTCACCGGCTATATTGTTCATTGCTCCATAATTGAAAGTTTTAATAGAATGCGACCGGCTTTCGCGACTGACTAGCAAACGACGAGCGAACGACGTGCTGGGCGAATCGTGAGTGAGTAGAAGTGGGTAGAAGTGGGCAGAGACGAGTCGTGATGAACAGATAGTCAATGTTCAAAGCCAAAGAAGGCCAATTGAAGAGCAATTAGCCATTCACCACACCAGCTAACTCAATCACTCAATTCTATTCTATGCTGAACTGTTTTCTGCTACCAAAAGTCACGTGACCAAGCGACTCTGATGTACTGACAATTTCGTCAAGACGATTGTGTTGCTCCAGAAGTAGACCTTCATTGGTCGTGGTGGGTCAGTCGACATCTCGACGAGGCTTGATCTTTGCTGAAAGACGTGCCTCGGACGCTGTTTTGTTCGTCGTTTTACTCAACTTTTTGCTCGTCTTTTCGCTTCACTTCTCCTTTGGGAAAATTTCGGCCTGCCAAACGAAAATCAATATCAAAATCAAAATCTTAATCCCAAAATCTCACACAACTTCAAACCTGCCGATCTTCATCCGATCTCGTTCACAGGCATTTGGCACGGCGAGCCACGCCAGACGAGCCAATAGACCGCATCTCATCGCTACTTAAGAGACCCGATCTTGCAAAATGAACGGGTCCATACGATCGCTTCCTCCTGACTTCCTCGCCGACGACTTTGTTCCCGCTGGGCAGCACTTCAACGAGCAACCCGCGTCTTATGACTCCTACGATGATAAACAGTCGTCCATTCAGCGAGCAGGCTTACGCCAGACAAAGATTTCGTCCCAGATACATCAGCAACAGCGCAAAAAGTACCGACCCAAAACCGCGTCGGTGATGTTTGCACCGCCATCTGCTCTCGGCAGCGGCTCCAGCATCTATAGCATGCCGTATGCGAACGGCTCCGACCTTCAGCCGCCGCAGGCACACTGGAGACCGGCACACCCGCGCGCCAGTGTTGGTTCCAACGGCTCCAACGCGTCCTTCTACAGCATTGCAGACCAGCCACAGTACCAGCCACAGTACCAGTCTTACCAGCCACAGTACCAGCCACAGTACCAGCAGTCGCAAATGTTACCTTCGCCAGCCAGCGCAGCAGCGCCATCACTGGCACCCTACGGCCAAGCACGGCCCATAGGCTCGCCGGGACTCCGTCGCACGTCTACACAGGGCGGGACGGCAAACACCGATCTCCAGCATGCAGCCAGGCTCTCGATCAGCTCTGCGCTTTCGTTCATAGGCGCTTCTCCCCAGAAACAGAAACAGCCACAGTACTCGCCGCAGATTCCGACTCCGGACTCGCTTATAGACCAGGATCGACTTGGTATTGATGGAGACGACAGTGACAGCGGCAACGATAGCGAAATTGAGCGCCTGAGGACCGAAAATGAGCGACTTAAAGCCAGTTTGAGCCGAGCAGAGACCAAAATCAAGCAGTACGAGGACATATCTCAGCGCATGACAGAGATGGAGGCAAGTTACGACACAGCAATCAGCAGCTACGAAGCTCTCGAGGAAGAAAACTCCGAGCTCAGCGTCGAACTCTCGACTCTGCGCAGCGAGAAAAAATCATACAACAAAACAGTTGTCGCGTTACAGTCGGACCTGAAAAAGATTACGGCCGAGAAATCGTCGCTTTATTCGGTGTTAAGCTCAGTTATTGAACGGCTGCCGTCGTACGTTGCGACGCGCGACGCGTTCGCAGCGATAATGTCTCAGCAGACGGCGACGGATTCGGGACTCGCTGACGAGTACGCGTCGGCAGTGGACAAGTTAGCCAAGCCGACTACCAAGGCGGTGTTGCAAGGCCCGATCAGCTCGGACGAACAGCTTCTGGAGCTCTTCCGCGAGGAGGTCAAGTCGCTGAGCTCCAAGATCGTGCAGATGGAGCGTAGTAAGAAGCAGGCAGAGCTAGTGTTTAAGCGGCAGCTACACACGGAGCGTAACACGATCAAACAGCTGAGTTTGCATCGTTCGTTTAGTGAACCGTACGAGTCACGCGACTCTGAGTCACGTGCCACGTCGCGGCCCAACACAGGCGGTGCCTTCAAGTTGCTAAACGTTGTTGAGCCTGCTTTCAGTATTGTGAGGGATTAGGGTTAGATGTATCAATAGAACGGTTGGTGTAGTGAGCCTACTTATATTTGTATAGTTTGAATAAAAAAAATTCATCACAAGTTTTTACTTAGTCGACTTTGCCAACTCACAGTCCATCGTCTGGCCGCAACTGCTCACTCTCAGCCTTTGAGCCCTTCTCTTGAAGACTGTCATAGCCCTCAAAATTCTCAGAAACGTGTGATTTTGCAGTCTGTTTTGCATTGTTGGCTGCGGCGCTCGCGGTGTTTGCAGCGTCCGAGGCAGCATTGAAGGCCTCGTTCTTAACCTCTTTTGTGTCGTGTTGCACCTGTGAAGCCGCTTCGGAAGCCGCGTCTGATGCTCGTTTGGTCTTGTCTTTGGTGGCGTCAATTCCTGAGGATAAGGATTCGCTTGCTGCGTTGTTCACCTCTTCGGCCTTGTCGATTCCTGAGGCAAGCGTCTGGCCGACTTTGAGGTTGATGTCTCTGAGGGTTTCTTTAGTATTTTCAATGATACTGCTCTTGGCTCTGTTTGCAGGCACTGTGGCCATGCGTGTTGTGAGCGGTGTTCTTAGTAGTGTATTTCTCAGCATTTTGTTGGTGTATAACGTACTTTAAATGATGTTCACGAGTGTTGAAGTGACTTGGTGGGTATTTATATGGTACGCGCAGCAAGCAAGCTGACATAATACTGAGCAAACCGCAAGTAGCAAACGAGGGGCGGGGATGTTGGGGAAGAGGCTTTAATTAGGTTATGAAAGCGTGATTGCTATTTTGGAGATGATTTCCGATCTGGGACGTTGGGGGTGGCGTGGGGCGAGAGAGAGAGAGAGAAGGAGGTAGAGGGGGATGGAAAGTAAGGGGATATTGAATTGACGTCAATTACGTGTTTCGGGTGGCAAAATGGGGCAAACTTCCATTTTCTTCTACTGCTGAGAAGATTAGTGCGTTGCATGAAAATCTTCGTACAATTAGCGTGCGATTGTTGCTCTGGTCGTAGCGGTCTGGTCGTTTCTCACGGTAAGTTGCTCCTTCCTCGAAAAATGCCCTTTTTTTTGCCCAAAAAAAAAATAAGCACTTTCGTGTGTTTGTCACGCTGAAATGCACACAACTCCAACTAGCCGAGTATAATTCCGCCAAACGTGCCGTCAAAACCACCAAAATGGGCATTCTCTGGAGATCTAAAGTGCCCGGCCGGCTGCGAAAGAAACGATGGGCCGCTGCGTGTGCGGTGAGCGTGGCGCTGGTGGTGGCGCTGGTGGTGATTGTGACCAGAGGCTCGACCAGAAACAGACAGACAGAACTGAGCGCAGCCGTGGTGGTGAAAGCAACCAAGGCGAGTTTTGGGTCGCTGCGCCCACTGTGCGACCGGTTCACGTCGTACAAGGAGGAGCCAAATAAGTACTGGCAGTACTACGGCTACGACAACTACAACGTCAAGCTCGGGTCCGACGAGCTGTCAGGGCTGCTGGCGGTCACAAAAGACCAGGAAAATGAGCTTGAACGGTTACACGGGCTGCTGCAGTCCTCCTTGTTGGGTCCTGAAGGCCGCGTCCTGCAACAGTTGAAGGACGTGGTGGAAAAACACTACGACCCAGCCAGCAGAGGTATCGTTTATGTGTCTGGCAAGGATTATTACTGGCTCACGATCATCTCAATCAAATACATCCGGTCAGTTTTGCAAGACGCGACGCCAATCGAGGTCTTTGTGCCGAATTTCGACAAAAACGACCATTTTTGCAACAAGATGAGTCTCGTTTTCAGCGACGTTCATTGCTCCTACTTTGACCAGTACCTGCCCGCGCGCACGTTGGCACAAATCCAAGGGTACCAGTACAAGGCACTAGCGCTGCTTTTGTCGCGGTTTTCAAACGTGTTGTACCTGGACTCGGACAACATTCCGCTCGAGAGTCCGAGCCAGCTTTTTGAGTCTGAAAAGTACAAGACGCACGGCATGGTTTGTTGGCCTGATTTCTGGAAGAGATCGACGCACCCCGTGTTTTACAAGACCAGCGGACTAAGCGGGTTGAGCCAGACGATTGCGTCGACGCCGTCGGTGGAGTCTGGCCAGATGTTGATCAACAAGAGAACACATTTAAAGACGCTGTTGCTGGCGTACTACTACAATCTTCACGGCCCAAACTACTTTTACCCGTTGTTTTCGCAGGGATTTCCTGGCGAAGGAGATAAGGAGACGTTCTACTTGGCGAGCCGTGTGACTGGGGAGGGGTCGTTCCTGATGACCGGGGTCAAGACCAAGATTGTTGGGTATCTGGACACGCAGAATGTGTTTTTTGGGCAGGCGATTTTGCAGGTGAACCCGGACGATTTCCACCGGTACTCGTTTTTCCATTGCAACTATCCTAAGCTTCACGTTGACAAGCTTCCGAAGTCGTACTTCTACGACCCGGAGACCAACACGCGGCGGCGGTCGTGGCAGATAATGCGGGATGCGATGAAGAGCAACAATGGTGGCGGGGTTGTTCCGTTGAAGAAGGGCATCAAGTTTGATTTGGAGCTCAGAATATGGGAGCTGATGTGCGAGCTTGCGTCTGTTGATTTCAAGGGGTTCAACTTGTTTGATGGGGTTGGTAATGATGAGATGGCTGATGAGATGAAGAAGAATGTTTATTTCTTGAAGAACAACAGTGAGAGAAATGAGCGGGGCGACTAGCTAGCGAAGCGGGTTGCTAGAGTTTGAAGGTGTTTATAGATCCGACCTATATAGTGTTATGATGGAATGATTGCTATAACGACGAGCGAGCGAGTGCAGAGGTGAGCAGTACTACAGTTGGGAGACGATTGAACGTGACGGACGGACATTGTGCAAGTTTACAGCCACCGTCAGCGAAGCCTTACTCTGCAACGTCTTTTTCCAAAACATCCCTACACGGGAAAGCACAAGGGACTGTGGAACGGCACCTTGGAGCTCACGTATCATTTGTGCAAATGAGGGGTGGACGATGTGTGAATGATGAACGAATGTGAGCGGACGAGTTGCTTTGGTCACCAGTTTCTCGCCAAGTCTTCACCATTTCCTCACCATTTCCTCACCATTTCCTCATTCGCTCGCTAAATTTTCATAATTTTTCAACACCCCCAAACAAACATCACACTCTCCCCATACAACAGCCATCAACCATGCGAACAATCAAGCGGTTTGTGTCCACCACGACGCTGTTCAATCACCCAACGGCGAAAGTGCCGCGGCGATTCACAGAGATCTCCACGTCGGATCTGCTGGTGAAGCTTGGATACATCAGACAGCCCCGAGCAGGACTGACCCACTGGCTGCCCCTCGGGCTTGCCACCGTGCGCAACATCGAGGCGCTACTGCGCAGACACCTGGACGCGGCCGGGTGTGAGGAGGTTTCGCTTTCGGCACTGTCGCACCAGTCTCTGTGGGCAAAAACCAACAGATGGCAAAACGACGAGCTGTTTAAGCTGGATGACTTTTGTCTTGCGGCCACCGCAGAGGAGGAGATCACCGAGCTAGTGGCGCACTACGCCGACAGCTACAAGAAGCTTCCGGCGCGCGTTTACCAGATCACGCGCAAGTACCGCAACGAAAAACGCCCGCGCGGCGGTCTTCTACGGGGCCGTGAGTTTGTGATGAAGGACGCGTACTCTTTTGACGCGGACCGCGAGGCAGCGCTGCGCTCGTTTGAGCTGATGAACACGGTGTATCGGGACTTTTTCCGCGACCTGCGCGTGCCGTTCGTGCAGGCGAACGCTGATTCCGGCTCTATTGGCGGCGACCTCAGCTACGAGTGGCACTTTTTGGACGCTTCGGGCGAGGACAAGCTGCTGGACTGCGACTCGTGCGGGGCGGTGGGCAACGTGGAGCGTGTGCGGCCGCACGAGCCTGCCGGGGCCGCCGACGAGGCCGTGGCGAGCTACTTTCTCACCACCGACGGCGATCTCTGCGTCGTCTACTACCCTAAAGGCCGCACCCTGAGTCTCAAGTTTCTTGCCGAGGAGGATCTCGTGGACCTGCGGACCGATCTGACCGAGGAGCAGGCCATTGCCGAGTACCTGGGAGCGCAGGAGACCGACTTCCGCAACCTGATCCGCGTGATGGACACCGCTGTGAAGCCCGGAACGCTTCTGCCGGACCTCCTGGTGCCGTACGCGCGCGCCCGGCTCACTTCCTTCGAGGACGTGGCCATCACCGAGGCCCAGGACGGCGACGTTTGCTCGGCGTGCGCCTCGGGCCATTTGCACGCGCGGCGTGGAATCGAGGTGGGCCACACATTCTACCTGGGGACGCGGTACAGCGCCCCCCTGGAGGCCGGGTTTGTGGACTCTGAGGGCGTGAAACGCCCGTACGAGATGGGCTGCTACGGGATCGGCGTGAGCCGGCTTGTGGCGGCGATCGCGAAGGTGACCCGCGACGAGCAGGGGCTCAGATGGCCGGCGAGCGTTGCTCCTGTCCAGGCGACGGTGGTCCGCACAGGCGAGGCGGCCCAGGACGAGCGGACCGAGCGTTTCTTGCGGGCGCTGGGCTCGGCTGGTGTCCGCTGGGACGAGGACGCGAGCGCCACGGGGCTCGGAGCAAAGCTGGGCCGGTCCAAAGCGCTGGGAGTCCCGCTACAGGTGATCATTGGGCGGTCTTTCCCCGTGGTGGAGATCGAGGTGAGGGGATTTAGAGCTGGGGACGCAGAGCACGAGGCGTTCGAAACCGCTCGCCAGGCTGTTCTTGCAAAGGGTGCTGATTGGCAGGTGGTGAAAGAGCGTGGTATCGAAAAGCACTTAGTCGGCGTGGACGTGGCAGCAGAGGTGGTGAAGGAGTTGTTGGCGGGGCTATGAAGTGCAAACATGCGGCGAGGAAGCTCATTGCTGTCCAAGTTGTCCCGCGATGCTCATTTGCGCTTACGGTTACCCGCACAAACGCTCGTCCCACCGACTCCTACAGTAGTCTTGTCGCTTTGCTCGTCATTCGCTTGTTATTTTATTACTCTTCTGCAATGGCTTTCTCGCTCGTCACTAGACTAACGAGAACATCATTTGCCTTATTAATCCTGTACATAGACACAATCCGATCCTGAAGAAGCGGCTCATCCGTCAATTGGGCGGTAGAAGACCAAAATGAGTGGACATGAGTGGACATGTAGCAATTGCATACAACCAAACAGCCTGCAAACTACCCGCAAATGTCTCGCTTCGCTTGCCATTTGCTCGTCATCTGCTCGTCACTTGACTAAAACAATCTTCCAGTAACCTTCGCCAACACATGCAAAAGAACCACCGAGAAAATAAACGAAACAGCAAGAACCAACACAACAAGTGGGTCGATCTTGAAACCCTGAGACTCGTCAGTGTAAATCTTCAACATAGTGGACGAGGATCCGCCAGCACCAGCCGCACGTGTGGAAGTTGACTGGTTCTGCAGTTGTTGCTTCTGCTTGTTCTCCTGTGTGGCCTTTCTCTTGGCCAGGGTCTTGGCTCCGCCGGGGATAGCTGTGGACGATGACTGAAACAAGTTAGTATGTGAAATTCCATGTATTGCGGCGCTTTCTCGCTCCTTCGCAATCCTGCAACCTCAACTTACCATCTCTGCTGCTCTGTGTTGTTTTCGTGGTGAACTCGCTCAATCGACGTTCCAGACGCTGTTTCTGCTGCTGCGGAGTCTCCTAGAGGCGGGTTTGTTTGTGGTGAACGTATTTTGTCTCGCTATGATTTTTCACTCGAGGAAAAACCTCGACGAAAAAAGCGTACGCGCGAAAACGCCTCCTGGCCGTCGCGTCGATCGACCAGACATTTCTTTGCTCCAGCCAATCGCGTCGCTTTGTTAAGTAACATATAGCTGCCAATCGTCGCAATCACTCCCTTTCCATCCCTAATTCTAGATCAACCTGTTCTTCTTTGTTCTTCTCCCCATCATTTTCCCGCAACCTCAATCACTTCCCCTATAAACACCTTTTCCCTCAGTCCGCTCGCTCCCTGTCTCTGCTCCCCGCTCTCCTTTTTTTTTTTTTTTGCCTCCCCTTTTGTTTTTCTCCTTCTTCCTACTTTTCGCCTGAATCGCCCACCCCAGCTTTCAATTGCTGCCTGACTTTGCACACCGGTACTCCCAGATTGTGCCATCACAACGAGACAGCTTTCACCTAAATCAACCACCGCCAACCCCAACTAGTGCACAATATCTGAATACTCCTCGCCTTTTCCCCCATTTGCCCTTCTGGGTTTTTGAATTCGCTCCTGCTCAGATTTTTTCCAGAGGTGAATTTTTTTTTGTCCAACTTTCTGGCACGTAGAGCGAACGGCGAACAAACACCAAAAAACTGCTGATACATTAGAAAAAAACACTAATTGTCGCATGCTCCTGTGCACTAGACACTGACAGCAACCGCAGCAGATCCCGTCTCGTCGCACTCGGCATAACTCAAATCTCAGCAGAACCGGTACAAGCCGTATCTGCCCGCAAGAGCGTTTGTCACCAGCTGTTGTTCTGTTCACAAGAACAGACTCACCAAAATCCACCTTCTCTAGAGACAGCAACGAATTTACGAATCTCATAGACCAAAACACACCACAGCACGAGCTCACGAACACACTTAATTCTCACGAAAGTACCGAACCCTTAACGAACGACTTTTTTTACTAAAACAATGGATTTGAAATCGTTTTCCAACGGGTCGCCCACCTTTGACCAGGTGCAGGTCGACGGCCAGCACCGAGACTTCTCTGGAGCAAATCGCCGCCCCTCAATCTCTTCAATGTCGTCTGCGTCTGGGTATGCTTCGTCAACATACGGCGGCGGAGACAGAGGAAACACTACAAATGCTTCCGTCACCGCTATCCACCCAAACACAACCGGAAACTCCTTGCTCAGCCTGAGAGTGTCTCAATCAAGACATTTCGCCGGCGGTTCCACTACCTCGGTTCACCAGTCCTCTGGCTCTAACCATTTGCCACCAGGACTCACCTCGGGTACCACCAACCAGCAGTCTCAAGGCTCGCACGGATTCAACCCGAACTGGCTACCTCAACAGACAAACTCTATGATGAATGTCACTCCATGGATTGAACAGCAGGCTCACCAGGTTGCCTCTAACATCAACATGTCTAACCTAAACATGACCTCATTGGGTTCCGACATCTCTGGAGATGCTCCTGGTTCTGACCAGCAAGCTCAAAAGCTGCAGCAGCAAAACCAGACACATCAGCAGCAGCAGCAGCAGCAGCAACGCATCAACCAACAAAATCCAACTAATTTAAGTCTTTTAACGAATTCCAAGTCAATGCCCATGAACCAATCTTCCACTTTGAACTCTGTCAACGGCAGTATTTCCACCGTTAACGAGAAACAGGCTCCTTTGCCCGTTGCAATTCAGCATAGGGCTGAAGAAAGCGCACCTTCAGCTAGTACAACCCAGCCAACTTCACCTATCATGGATGGTGGTGACAAAGAAGATGATGATGTCATCCCAACAGCAATTGTTATCAAAAACATTCCATTTGCTATCAAAAAAGAACAACTATTGGATGTAATGTCGAAGTTGAACTTGCCTTTGCCATACGCTTTCAACTACCACTTCGATAACGGTGTTTTCAGGGGTTTGGCTTTTGCCAACTTCAATTCAACGGACGAGACTTCGATGGTTGTCAGCATTCTTAACGGCAGGGAGATCGGAGGCAGAAAATTACGGGTAGAGTACAAGAAGATGTTGCCAATGGTTGAAAGGGAACGTATCGAGCGTGAGAAGAGGGAAAAGAGGGGACAGTTGGAGGAGCAGCATAGATCCACTTCTGCAACCTCTTTGGCATCGCTCTACTCTATAAACTCCATTCCTGCCTCAGCCTCTGCCTCGATAAACGTGCAAGGCAACCTTCCTATCTTGAACTCAGGAGCAACTGCCGGTGCCCACCACAACCAGCACAAATTACTTCCTGACCGAGTTTACGTCACTTTGCCCCCTTCAAACCAACTGCCTGCAATCCCCAGCAACATTGATTTCAATGAGCCGGAGACTTTGGACATTTATACAAAGCTAGTGGTTTTCAGGGACGAGTTCAAGAATCCAACTTTGGCAACTTCTACTTCAGAGTTGGCATTTTCTGCAGCTTCGTTGAGCTCGAGTCAAAGAAAAAGTCTGTCCACTTTGTCTCAGTACTTGAACTTGATTGAATCTTTTGACAGTGGGTTCATCACAATTAGAAGGCCAGAATTGACTTCTCAAACTACTGGAGGCACGTCAGTCACGGGTATTGTTGGTACGCCAATGTCATCGACTACTAATGTGAACAATCTGACAGCTACTGGTCAACCAAACTTTCCCCCAGCGCTGATCAGATCGCAGTCGCATAATTTACTGAACTCTGGTTCGCCTCTGTCGATGAATTCAGGAAGATACAGACAGCAGTCGCCACGTATTATGACACAGCCAAGTTCATTCCCGCAGCAGCCACAACAACAACAACAGCAGCCACATCAACAGTTGCAAACTGCTTCGTCGTCTCCAAATATTTTCCAGTTACAACAACAGCAGCAACAGCAACAGCAGCAACAGCAGCAGCAACAGCAACAACAATCAAATCTTCACCACTCTTCTTCTGCTGCTTCTCTGAACTTGCTGCGTGCGAACGCATTGAGCCAAGGTATTCCAAACACTGGAAACCAGACTCCTTTGGGCCAGCAGCTGAGTGGGGGAGGCAACAGCGTCAGACAGGGTGGACTTCCTTCTTTGGAGGCTAATCCTGCCTTCTACAACAACATGTATGCTAGCTCGAGTCAGACTGGATTTAACAACCACCAATTGACTGGTGGTAGCATGGGTGGGAAAGTTGATGACTTATTCAATGGGATGGTGAACTTGCGGTTTGATAGATGAAGCTTGGATGCTGAAGTTGCGGTTTTAAGTTGGCCATGTTTTACGACTCTTTTATTTTTTTTTCAACTTTTTTGTTTTGTTGAATGGTTGGACGGAAGTGACTACCGCGGGTCATGATACTTTTTAATTGTTCTTTTTATACATTTTTATTGTGTTCTTTTATGCCTTTTGTTTGTTTCAAAAAGCTTTTATGACATAGCACTACGCCTGAATTGATGTTTTTACCTCTTTTTTTACTTTTCAAAAACACTGATTGATTTTTTTTTCTGTCAGAAATTTTCAATTTTAGAAACGACGCGCATGGCCAGAATACTTGTACTTCATGGTGGCATTTAAAGGCGAGAGAGATTACTTGTTTACTACACGTATACTAGACCCAGAACACCGGGTGCTACCAGAATTATAGGTTTCTAGGCCGGATTATGTCAGAATCGCAGCTGAGACGGCGAAAAACGGCCGAGGAATCTGCCCCAGTGGTTGAAATCAACGGATCATTGGACGAAAGCATTGACACCAAGACGAGCCATTGGGACCGTTGGAGAAGTTTTTTTTTTAAAAGGGTCGAGCCAATTGCAGGACCGGTGTTGTTGACTGCTGTGGCAGCTTATCTCCGGCTGTACGACCTTGATGCGAACAAAAAAGTGGTTTGGGACGAGGCGCATTTTGGAAAATTTGGATCTCAGTATTTGCGGCACGAATATTACCACGATGTACACCCCCCACTGGGTAAAATGCTGTGTGGACTGAGCGAGTATCTTGCTGGATTTAATGGAAGCCACAGCGAGTTCAATTTTGAGAGCGGCAAAGTGTATCCTGCGGAGGTCGACTTTGCTTCGATGCGTTGGTATGGGACCTGGTTCAGCACTTTGATGGTCCCTGTGTGCTACTGGACGTGCAAGACGCTGGGATACAGACTGGCCACAACGTATGTGATCTCTATCATGTGCTGCCTGGAGAACTCGTACATCACGCTGAGTAAGTTCATTTTGCTGGACTCGATGTTACTGTTTTTTACTAGCACAACGCTCCTGTTTCTGGCCAAGTTACACGCTCTGCGAGAGCGTGAGTTTAGCACTAAATGGACGGTTTCGCTGTGTTTGACCGGGGTGTCAATCGGGTGCGTCTGCTCAGTGAAATGGGTGGGCCTATTTGTGACACTGCTGGTTGGGGCGTACACGATTCTGGAGCTGTGGCTAAAGTTCTGGTCTACCGAATTCAAAACAGCTCGGTACATCAAGAGCTGGATTTTTAGGGTCGCGGGACTAATTTTTTTGCCTGTGCTCGTGTACTTGATCTTCTTCCAAGTGCACTTTTCTCTACTCACCAGAACGGGAACGGGCGCTGGCTCGCTCTCGTCGCTGTACCAGGCCAACATGGAGGACACAGACATTGGATTGTACCCTCGGTCTCTTGCTTTGGGGTCGCGCGTCACGTTGAGATCGCAGGGCCCGTCACCAAACCTGTTGCATTCGCACATGTCGCTGTATCCCGCGGGCTCGGAGCAGCACCAGGTCACAACGTACGGGTTCAAGGACTCCAACAACAACTTCATCGTGAAGCGTGCACGGCGGCAGCTGCGGTACGGTCCGTTTATTCGGGGCGGTGACCGGATCAGGTTGCAACACGAGCTTACACAGGCGAACTTACACTCGCACATGATCCGTGGTCACGTGACCAAACAGTTTTGGGAGGTGAGCGGATATGGTAACGACAAGATTGGAGACGAGAAGGACGACTGGGAGGTGGTGATTGTGGAGCAAATCAGGTCTGCAAACGCCACTTACGCTGCATTGCACGAGTCTTCTGCCGATTTTGAAGAAACGGTGCATCCGTTGACGACGAGTTTCCAGCTGCGGCACAAAGCTTTGGGCTGCTATCTGGCCACGACAGGACGGGCGTATCCGACCTGGGGTTTCAAGCAAGGTGAGGTTATTTGCAAGCCCGCTGGCTCTGGATTGAACCCGTTTGACAGGTCCACGTGGTGGAACGTCGAGTTGCACGAGAACGATAAGCTTGATGACGCTGATCCCGGATACCAGTATCCTCGGCCGCAGTTTGTGCGGGACTTTTTGCAGACGCAGCGCTCGATGATGGCGTCCAACAACGCTCTAGTTCCCGACCAGCACAAACAGGACGACATTGCGTCCAGCTGGTGGGAGTGGCCGCTGCTACACACCGGATTACGGATGTGTTCGTGGGCGAGTACGACGGTGCGGTATTATTTACTAGGAAATCCTTTTACGACGTGGTTTAGCACGGCGTGTTTAGGTATTTTAGTGCTTCGTTTTGGGTGGTGGAGTATTCTCTGGAAGCGTCAACAGCTGGTTTTGACTGAGGACCAGCTGTGGGCGTTATTCGTGAAGGCTGTGCTGCCATTCATGGGGTGGATACTGCACTTTGTGCCGTTCGTGGTGATGGGGCGTGTCACTTACTATCACCATTACATGCCTGCTTTATACTTTGCGCTGTTTGTGGCTGGGTTTGTTGTGGAACATTTTGCAGAGCAGAGACGAGTTGTTGGGAAGGTTGCGTATCTGCTGGTGGTTTTGGGTGTCTGTGGGAGTTTCTGGTTGTTTCGTGCAGTGTGTCTGGGGATGCACGGTCAGCCTGTGAGGTATGAGCATTTGAATTGGATTTCATCCTGGAGGATCGTGTGATGAGGAGACGAAGAGGGGACGACTAGAAAAGAACGGGTGGAACGAGGGGGGTGCGAGGAGGAATGATTCATGGAGAAAGCTTTATAGAGACCTCACTTAGCAACTGATTTTACGAACATTCTATTTTTGATAAACTGTTTTTACGAACCAAGTACGATCGTTGTTACCATGAGTAACTTCTAGCTTTTTGAAACAATAAGGTTCATTTCTGTCCTGTCTTTTCGGTGAGAAACATTCTGTTTTCCAGTGTACAAACACTACATCACTGGCAATCTTCAAAAAATTCTGCTACCAAATTATTAACTCTAGAAAAACGACAGAAACTCTGAATTTACTCATTTATTAAACCGACAGAAAATTTCATTATACCATTTGGGACCATCTGCATGGCCTACAATTGCAGGAAGGCACTCAATCGATCACAACAAGGCACATCTGTTCTTCCTGGATACTGAGCCACACACCTTGCACCTTTAAAGCTGGGAAGACGAGACTGGCAATAATTGGGATACAACTGGAAGCCAGTGGGGGGGTCAGAGCTGGACTTTAGAGATACAAGAGACATACACATACAAAACCATCCGAACTGGTGACGTTGTTGTTCACCAAACTCGCTTTGTTTGTTCCGTCGTTCGTAGCTGAGTTGGTCGCCGCACACCTCGCACCGGAAACGCGCTTTTGCTCTCGATTTTTTTTTCATCATATTTTAGGTGGCTGGCTCCATGTTTTCATACAAGTACCATTTTCGTGTGTACAAACGTGTCGTGTCAGTGCTGTGACAGATAAAACAACAGCAAAACGCAACAAACCATTGAATCCACTAAGCAGATACTTGATCTCTCAAAGGCGCACGCAACACCGGCACAACCACTCAAAAACAGCTCCTCATGTTCTACTCAGAACAACTCCTGTCGAGAGAAGGCCCGCTAGCGTACGTGTGGCTGGCGGCCAACCTCGAGAAAAAACTCACAAAACAGCAGTTGCTCAACACCTCGATCACCGAATCCACACATGCAATTGTGACGTCGGCGGCGTCGGCGCCGGCAGCCGTGGCCATCTCGCGCGCTGGCGACATGGAACCGCTCGCTCTACGGCTCACGGGACAGCTATTGTACGGTGTGGTGCGTATCTACTCGCGGAAGGCCAAGTATCTGTTTGACGATGTGAACGATGCGATTCTCAAGCTCAAGTCGTCGTTCAAGGCGTCGCAATCGGTGATTTTGCCGGTCGAATCGACAGTGATTCCTTCCATGAAGGCCGTCACGTTGCAGGATACTGTTACTGAGACGGATCTGTTGTACCAGGAGCCACTTAATTTTGACGATCTTCTGGCGTCGCAGCGCGCGTCGCTGACAGGGTCGCAGTTGGCCGATGTTTCTGAGAGTGTTGACCATACATTTGACCGCTCGCTCGAGGTTCCGCGTCACAACGAAATTGACGAGCTCGAGGGCATGGAGGACGACTTGGAGTTGGATCTCAACTTTGATCTTGGCGATGCTAATAATGGTGCCGATAATTCTGACCGTATGGACATTGACGCGTCTATTGACGCGTCTATTGAGCTTGGTCGTGCGGCCGACGCGTCGCTCGCAGAACATCGCGACGACAACCTCGACGCATTCGACCTGCCAGACTTTGACGAGCCATTGCTCGAGCTGGACAACACGGCTCAGTCTCCATTGATGGAGGAGCTCGATGAGCCATCGACGCCCCGTGGTGCAGCGCACATCGACGCTCCGGATCTCGCCGTTTCGACGCAAAAAAAGAAGAGAGCTCCACTGACATTTGAAAACACAGACGTTGTTAGAACTACTAGAAAGCGCATCATTTTCGACAAAGTTGTCGAGATCTCGGCCGATGAGATCAGACATAACCAGACGAGTTACCCTGCTCCGCCTGCAGACAAGCAGTCTGTTCTGAATGACGCTGCACGGCTGGACTTGCTGCTGCAGTCGGCCAAGCCTTCTTCCATGACCTTTGGCGAGCTTGATCCGCAAGTTTTCAAACGGAGAAAGCTTGGCGAGTCGACCAAAGCTACCACGGACGAGCAGGCTGATCTGGTTGAGCCCGTTGAGGGCGAGGACGAATTTCCTCTCGATCAACCTGACTTTGCTGTGTTCGACGAGCCTGAGCTCTTGCCGGCGGACGATGTGGTTGCTGCTGTTGAGGAGCTGCAACCCGAGCTCGACGAGGAGATTGAGCTGTTTGAGAACCAGAACGGCTCGGACTCGGACTCAACGACAGTGTCCAAGTCGACGGTCAAGATTGCTGCGCAATTGAGAGACAAGTTTGGCTCTACAAAAGACACTTTTGACACAGAAACGAGTGTGACTTTTACTGACATTGTCTACGATGACATAAACTCTGAGGAGCCGCTCTCTACGCATCCAAAGAGAGAGGCCACAAGAACATTTTTCGAGCTTTTGGTGCTCGCGACGTCCGACTCGGTTTCTCTTAAGCAGGAGAGATTGTTTGGGGAGATCACTGTAACAGGAAGGGACAATCTTTTGGACCGGTTTTTGTAGCGGCGAGTCGGCGAGCCAAAACCACATCCAATTCTACCAGACCTGACTATTGTTGTAACATAACTGATGTTTTTTTAATGTGACATAATTGAGACTTAACAGAATGAAAGTTTTATTTGTACTGAGCAATGTAAATCCAGCCATGTATCTTTTGGTTGCCAGCAGTAACATCCAATGTTTTCACACTGAGAACAGTTGTTAACCTCAAGTTTTCTGTTGACAATCAATTATGAATCTGAAATGTTCACTGCAATGCGGCCAAGGTCCTTTTCGAGTTCAGTGAATGCCTGTTTAATAAATACCACAGATGATGAGCCGACACTTACCATCTCTCTCTCCCTCTCTCGAGCAAATGAATCAACCTGCTTGTGGTCCCTCATGTTTTCAACAGATAAACGCCTCCCTCTAACCCCCCACAGGCCAGATACTCACCCGAACCACTCCAGCGAGCCCTATTGAGATTCTCACCACCCAGATCAACACGTGCAACCGAGACAATCTGTTCATCCTCAACACGCCAGAACTCCACAGCTCCAGCAGCCGTCACACAAACAAACTCGTTGCTCGTGCGGAAACTCACGTCCGTCACAACTGCAGAAGTGTTGCAATAATAGCTCGCACTGCCATCATGGACAGCAATCTTGTAGTCTAAACTCGACGATACCACCGCACTCCCTGTGCAGTCGATCGTCATCACTGGAAGTTTCACGCCGTCTACGGAGGAAATCAGCTCTGCAGAGTCCTCTTCGCCAATAAGGTTGAGCTTCAGACGGTAAACCTCGCCCGTGGACAGACCAACAACAAGATGGTTCACGCTGATGTGGCTCGCAGTTATCTGGTACACCGGGTGCGGAAGCTTTAAAACGGAGTCTGACAGCGTGTTGACCAGGTTCTTAGAGTTGATCAGCACACGGCCGTCAGCAGAAAGACTCACAATCGAGTTCGAGTTCTCCATGATCGAAACAACAGGGAAGTTCTGGTCCGTCTTGCTCGCTGAAGACGTCACCGGGTACCGAGTCGACGAATTGAACTCCCACAAATACAGTCTCCCGTTGTAACCGCCGCCAATTACCTGATTGGACTTACTCTTCATAAATCTAGCCACAGAGATCTTGGTGAACGACAGAAGAATAAACTCTGGCTTGCTGGTTTTCACGTTCCAAACCACCACCAGTCCTAGTTGTTGCGACTTTTCCGCTGGTGACGAGTAAGACGCCAGCACAAGCTCGGGAAAATGCGGCGACCAGTCCACGGACGTGACGGCTCTGTCCTTTGTAATCTCGGGATCGAAGAGCTTCAACTTTTTGCTGAGGAACGGATCCTGCTGTGCAGACGTTTCCGACGCATCGGACGTCGCTGTGGCATAAACACTGTTGGTGTTTGTGTTTTTTTCGTCAATTTTCCCCCTTTGAGGAACAGTGGGGAGAGTCGTTTGCGGGTCTTTCAGCTCTGGTTCGTTACTGCTGAGCAGCCGGTTAATCTTCTGTTCTCCCTCGAGAATCCGGTTTTGCGCGCTCAGCCTGCGAATTTCCGCGTCATACTCCATCTTCACTCTAGCACAGATCTCACGCTCAAGTTCGGCCCTTGTTTCGAGCTCCCAACGCTGGCGATCGTGCGAGGAGCTGTCGTGCTCCAGCATGGAGTCGACAGTTTCGACCGATTTGTCGTACACAACTGGCACTTCTCGGGGCTCGGGCCTGCTGGTGGGTACTTGTGCTACTGGCGGTGTCAATTGTGACTGTGGAAAGGTTGTAGGTTCATGTGCGGGCTGCTGTGAATAGGTTTCTGGAGTAGGCTGTGGTGGAGGAGAAGATTCAGGGGCGGACGGTAAGTCAATTTTTTCACGCAATTTCTGTTTTTCAAGACGCTGTTTGCGTAGCTCTTCAAGCTTGGCACGTTTTGCCTCGAGCTCGGCCTTGCGATCCATGGTGGCGAGGGCAGGCTTTTCCCCAGAAAGAGAGATCAAGAGGTAAACAAAAAGGTTTTTTTTTATATTTATTTTTTTCCAGGATGGAAAAAAAAATAGTGAAACGCGATTTCAACTCTTCAACTTGAGCACTAAAAGCCATACAACACCGCACACAAAATTCGAGGTCCACTATCACACCCGCGTTCAGCCATGGACTTCGAAGACATTCTCAAAGATTTTGAAAACAGCTCGAAAAAAGCCATCAGAAATGACGAGTTAGAGCGTGCCCAGGATCTCGAAAAGCTGTCGTATGCGTGGATCAAAGAACGAATGGTGCCAGAAGTGCTGCCCTACGAACAAGAGCTTATAGACCGGATTCTTGGACGAATACAGAAGCAAATTGAGTTTATCGAGCTTAACTCGATTGAGTTGCAAAAACACCAGAAGGAAATCAAGCTGCTTCTCGTGGTGGTGGAGAGCGAACTGGACAGGGTTCAGTTTTTGATCCGCTCGTATACGAGGACAAGACTGTATAAGATCGACGAGCACTCGCTGTTTATTCGGTCTCATGAGGACGAGACCGTCAAGCTCTCCAATAACGAGCTGGCCTACATGGAGAGACATCTGGAGATCGTGTTGGAGCTGTACAATAGTCAGTTTTTGAAGAACATGCCTGAAGGATTGCAAGCGATTGACGAGGTTGGAGGAAATATTTCTATGGTGGAAGAGCCGGATCTCGAGCGTCCTGTTTTTGTTCGTGCGGTGGCAGATAATGTTGCTGAGATAGATGATGAGGAGATCGAACTGACGCGAGGGGGGGTGTATGTGATGAGGTACAGTGCGGTTCGGGATTTGGTGAGGATAGGAGATGTGGAAGTTTTGTGAGGGGAAATGCGACCGAACGTGGGCAAATTTAGCCAGAGCAAGTCTGTTGTGGTTAACTGAGCGATAGATAGCTGTGTCGAGCAGCGACGGACTCTGTCGAGCGAACGACTGCTACACCCGCGCGTCGATCGACGCGGAGATTTTCATGATACAATTTGCATATTTCGACACTTCCGTCTTGGTGCATACATATTGGGTATCCTAGCGTAGGTGGCTTTAATAATACACAAACTACTGACAAGACAAGCGAGGAGTCCGGTGTCTTGAACATCCTGATGTGTCTTTTCTAGACCAGATACGTCGTAGTAAGTAGTCTTCACACGTACGTGCATCTCTGAAAGCGCGCCAGCGGCAAGGTTGGTAGAGAATGTGTAGCTCACACTACTACTACGTTCCTCATCTTAAGTAAGATCTCGTTGCAAGCACTCGAATAAGTGAAAGAGGTCAAAGAACTCGCTCCGCTTTTCATGGTGTCGGTCGATCGTCGCATTCACACCTCGCACCTCACCCTCAACTTGAACAAAAAATCCTTTGTCTTTTGAGTCCCTCTTTATATCCTTCTCCCTCTTCCTCTTAATCCCATTCATCATAGCCTCCGACCGGCACCATCCCCCTGCCGCTTTTGCATGTCTGAAGGAGACGGATACGGTCGGCGATTGCCGTCAAGCTACTCGTTTTCGGGGAGTCCGCACGGAACAGGAATGCCGCACTCGTCAAACAACTCGCTTAGTGGCTCGCCATCGACAGCAATGCATTCTGTCGAACATCACAGGAAATCAAGCGGGAACTTCCCAAGGATGGCATTCAACATCTATGGAATGTCCAGTGGTAATAGCCCGAACGCGTCTTCAGCATCGATCGGCCACAACGTTCCAACGTCAAGTCTGTCGATATTGCCCTCAACTTCTTCTTTCTCCCAGTACTTTCCAGAGAAAAACCGGACTCGCTTCCAATCCGGCAGCGAAATTCTTGCATGTGCCAAATCTTCGGAGACGCCAAACCTGTTTGTCATTGGGGGGCCAAAGTCGCTGCAGCTATTGAAAACGTCCAACAGCGAGGCTTCGGTAGAGTACGACTTGGTGACGCAGGCCAGCAGCGCCCGTGGCGCAAAGATGGGACTCATCTCTGACGCAAAATTTGGTCATCAGCATTACGGACGCAACATTGCTGTCTCCACACTCTCAGGAGCCGTTCATCTCTACAACTTGGACCGTGGGAATCGGATACGCTCAACGCTCAACGACCACCAGCGTGCCGTGAACTCCATAGACTTCAGTGCCGTCACTCCTCACTCACTTGTGTCGGGGTCTCAGGACGGTCGCATGAAGCTGTGGGATTTGCGCAGCAAAAACACAAAGGCTGTCCTCACAATCAACGGAAACTCAGACGCTGTCCGCTGTGTTCAGTTCAATCCGCGCAATCCTCTCGCTCTGTGCAGCATCTTTGACTCAGGAGTCATCCAGACTTGGGACATTCGCAAAACCTCGAGTTACGAGCGCAAAATTAACGCCCACACAGGACCCGGTCTCACGCTGGACTGGCATCCAGAGCTTGACTACGTCATCAGCGGTGGCCGTGACAAGCAGCTGCAAGTCTGGAACATGGCAGCAGGATCAGAGCATGCGCGCGAGCCGGACCACGTGATAAATACCTCGGGAGCAGTCTCGCGTGTCAGTTGGTGTCGTGGCCGTGGGAATGGCTCCGTCATGACCACAGACATCGCCGCTTGCTTCCTCAGTGATGACCCGTGCATCGAGATCTGGAGTCTTAGTCGCAAGTACGTTCCAAAAAATGTGATTGAATGTCACACAAATCAGGTGACTGGACTTTTATGGAAAACTCCAAAGTTCCTGGTGAGCTGTTCCAAGGACAAGACGCTAGTTCAGCACGATGTGACGCTTGAGACCCGTCTTGTTGAAAACATGCCGTCCATCGCGTGTGCATGGGATAACAAAACCATGAGCAACCTTGTTTTTGTGCCACAAAACAGGTACCAGTTTGAGGACCACGACGATGCTCAGCCGATCACAACGGCGATCAACAGCACTCTCCCAGCAGCTATCGAATCCGTTAGTCTGGTTCCAGGTGCGAGCTCCTCTGCCTCTGGTGTTCTCTCTATGCCTCCACTATCCCCCAGCCTGGGCGCGCGTCCAACTCCGCAACGGCAGTTGTCACATCAGAAACAGGTGCAGCAGCATCGGTCTTCTCATGCGTTGCCGGTGTCGATCCCTCTTGCGGAGAACGATGAAGAGGTTTTCGAGTTTTTGTCAGCAAATTACCTCATTTCTGTTCCGGATGGAATGGATATCCTTCAAGTTTGCGAATACAACGCGGCAGTTGCTTGTGGAGCTCGCAAGTTCCGGGATTGTCAGATCTGGCGCACTATTAAGGCCAGTGTGATGTGGGAGGAGAGCAATCGTATTGTTAACGACATGTTTGATTACAGCATTGATTTCAAAGAGTCGAGTGCTGCGCAGCGCAAGAGTTCTGCACTGACTTCTGAGAGCCGTTCGACCGTGAATACATCACACTCGCATAGCGACCATACTGGCTATGCTCCGTCGTATTCCGAGTCGCTCAACTCCAATTCTGTGCGTAGTCCGCCCGGCGAATTGAGTCGGTTCAAGGTGATGCAATTGAAAGAGCGTTTGGAGGAGCAGAAGCAGCAACAGGATGAGCAGGAGCAACAGGATGAGAAAGAGCAACAAGATAAACAGATCACATCGGACGAGAAATTAAAGGCCAAAGATGAAAACACAATTGACAGCACCTACGCAGCTGTTGTGGAGGATGACGAGAACGAGAATGCAATTATTGACGACGCTGAGGCTTCTGCGAGCACCAGCAAGCCAATCGAGATTGTTAAATCGCCGCGCAAGGACAAAAAGGGCTCTAGTTCATCGATGCCACGATACACGTTTTCATTCACCGGGTCATCTGCAGATTTCGACAATGAGAAGTCGGACTTTTCTCGCTCGCCAGCCTCCGTGTCATTTTCCTCGCCTGTTATGCTGCGGTCCAAACCTAAGATGTTTTTGGCTAGCCGGGTGTCGCCATCTGCTCCATCTGTTCCTTCGCTTTCTAGCAGTCCCGCAAAAAGTAGAAAGCACTCAACGAGCAATCACAGTCAGTTAACTGCGATACTTCAAGATTCTGAGAAACGGAAGCAGCAGACCAACATCGATATTCCATGGGATCCATCAGATATGATCAAACAAGCGTGTTTTTACAGCAGCAGTCAAGGCGATGTGGTGATGTGTGCAACGCTTGCCCTTCTTTTTGGCAAGACGTATCCTGCTGCAATTCCAGAGACGCAATGCCAAGAATGGATCTTGACGTATCACGAGGTGTTGCAGCGCAAATGTCTTTTTGCGGCAAGTGCACATGTTTTGAAGACAGCGTCTACAGATTACGAGATTTTCACGAAGATTGGCCAAACGCAAACCTCTTTAAGGTTTTTCTGCCAGTTCTGCAATTCGCTAATTCTGAACGAGACAAGTCGGAACAAATGGTTAAACGAAGACTCAGATATTGACTTTGGGTACTGGTACTGCGACAAGTGTTCGCGAGTCCAAGGATGTTGTATCTACTGTAACGAGCCGCTGAAGGGGACGTGTGTTTTATTGTCTGAGTGTGGTCACAAGGGTCATTTTGGATGTATGAAGTCATGGTTTGTGGATAATTTGGAAGAGGAATGTCCTGGGTGTGGGACATTAGTTCGCAACGAGCGCAACGATCGCAACGATCTCAACGAGCGAGGTGAGCGAGGTGAACGGAAGGAGCATTTTGAGGAGGGATGGATCAAAAGAAGTGGAAGGGATGAGTTTATGATGAGCGTTCATTGACCGTTTATCAAGCTAAATGTATATGCGAACATTTGTAATGATTACGATAGAAGATGATGAGCAAAAAAGATTGATTTTGTGGCGAATTGTTACATTCGCTATCGAAATCGCTGCTACGATGATGAAAAACAAAATGGGCAGAAGTTACACCTTCTGTTCAGCAGCTGAGCAAACATCAAATTCAAAGCATGTTTTGCGCTATATTTATCTTACCGCTTATTGTCCCACAGGATCAACCTTTTCTTTCACAAAACGGCCAAAAAACTCCCAGTATCGAGGCTGAACAGTCGTATCGTTGTGGTGTGCGCCTGGGAACCCATGCCACTCTTTCCTGATCGATAAGCTGAGTTCAAATAACTTTTTCATGTGGAGGGGAGGCACAATCTCGTCCTCGAGACCACTGAGAAAAAGGACAGGAATCTTCTCGGAGACTCGCAATATTTCTGCCTCGGATGGCCACACCTGGTGGCACAAAAAGCGGAATGGGGCCAAAAATGGGAATACGTGTGGAATAACCTGTCTTATGCTGAGAAAAGTGTTCTCTAGCACCATTCCAGAAACGAGCTGCGGGTAGTTTGCTGCGATGTATATGGCGACGGCACCACCAAGCGAGCGGCCATAGCAAATGAGTGACGACTCAGCAAGCTGCTTGTGACCTGCAACAAATTCCATCACGGTGTCTGCATCGATTTTGAGCCCGGCCTCAGTTGGGCTTCCTGTGGACATGCCGTAGCCTCTATACGAGTAGATGAAGACGTTGTAATTGAGGTTTTCGTACAGGAACTTCACCACAGGAAGAAAGTAGCCTATATTCCCCGCGTTTGGGGAGAGAACAAGGATGGTTTTGTTGGTGTAAGACGGGTCTTTTTGGTCGTGAAGCAGTAGAAACGAGTGTAAAGTCTCGCCATCTTTGGTGATGAGATCCACCGCCTCGTACGGCAGCCCGTACGCGGCGGGCGTCTCCACATGTTTGCGAGCTCCGTTAAGTCCTGAAGGGTAAACTATGCGGTTCTGAAGCACATAAACCGCAAGCAGTCCAACGGCTAAGACCGCGCAGGTATTAATCGCAACACGTTTCGCCAAATTAAACAATGCTTTAGTGGCTCCGGTGGCTGCAGAGAGCAAGTATTCGGAGAATTTTCCGTTAGGCATCAGCTTTGTTGGTGGTGAGTTGGCGGTGATCGGACTGTCAGCAGAGACCATGAGGTGGTGGTGACATGTAAGAAAATGAGGAGAAATAATTTTACTAATGAGAAGCGAGGTAAAAATTATAGATAAAAGTAATGCGGGAGGTGCGAGCGTTGCAAAGAACAATATATTTGATAAGCAAAGCGGGTGTATTATAAGCTATTGAAAGTTGCTTAATCTGGCTGCATTTCAGCTAAGTCCAGCCAATTTTATATCCTTTACATTTATTTACTCTTTTGGAACCGCGATAACTTCGATTCGTTAAATTTCTCTACTCCGCTACTCGCTTCTCAATCATGGTATCATATCATTTATTCATTCGTCTCCACTATCATAACCGCATCATTACCAAAATATTCACCCAAAAAGCACATCCAGTATCCAACACATCCATCCTCCGTATGTCAACATCTCAATAATCCGCCGCAAAATACCCGGACGAATATGAGTGTAAACACTGCCACAACTGTTGTTACCCTCGGAATCAAAATATCCATGTCCGTAGTTGATGTACCTGCGCACGTTACACCCGTTCCAAAAATTCCACCACTTCGAGCGCTGGCACGGCGAGATCCGCAACAGATTCTTGGAGATTGGCCCCACAGGCCCGTCAATGTACCGCCACTCAAACGGCGACCAGTGCTGGCGTGGATCCTCCGGAGCAAGTTTCTGATCTCCCCAACGTCCCGTGTACGAAAGCCAGTTCCCATATTCGCTCTCTCTGAACGGCTCCGAGCCATTTCCAAAAGTCACTTCCGATCCATCAAAGGTGTACGCCAAGTAGTTCTTGGTGGGGTTCCACAACGGACCCCGATCAGTGAAATCGCTCAAAATGGAATACGGAAGGTCGTGCGAGTGCTGTCCAACAGAAGCGTAGTTGGCATGCGTGCCTCTGGCAGAGAAAATCACAGGATGTTGCGTCTCTTCAAAATGCTCTATAGTGTTGTAGAAGTACGCGTTTCCGCCGCCGTGTGCAGACATCCACACAATCACAGGCTCGCCTTTGTAAAACCGCACAAGCGAGTGTTCCCAGTCTCCAACGTGATCGCCGAACGGACCAAATCCCATTACATATGGACCCTCGTTGAAAGAGTAGAAGTAGAACCAATAGGCGTCAATCCATCCGTTCCCCTTATCCACGACAATCAATGTTGCCGGAGCGGACTTGATTTCTCCGTCGTAAAAGTTTGGTTGATTGTAGACGCCTGTGATCCATTCGGGATCAGTATCAAAGTCTTGGTTCGACGTCAAAAACACCATATCACCGTTCTGCCGATAATGTTCCAGTTTCTCGAGATCAGAGACTTTCAAAGATGCACCAAACTCTTGAATTCTTGTGCCGTTCTCAAATTCTGCGTGGAAATGCGTCACAAAATCTGCTATTCCATATGGCATATACCGTTCCTCAGAATAAAGGTGAACAAGTGGAGCATGGTCAACCACGTACGACGGTATCTCCCCCGGAGTGAGAGTGCGCTCCTCGGCCGCCGGACGGCTCGTTATCGGCGGGAGAGTCTTGAATCCCTTCAAAGATGTCATCAAAGTGTCCATCTTAGATTCTGCTTGCTCAGAGAAGGTATCCATTTCGAGGGGAAATGCCATGGGCAGCGCTGCCACCGGCCCCAGAACCCCCGCGAGCGCGCTCACAGAAGCCAGAACATTTGTCCTCATTAGACGAGTAGTAGAGTGATGCTAGTCGACACTAGAGTTTAAAATGGCAAGAAAAGAGATGTTGAGGGCAAAGAAAAGCTCTTCAGGAACCCACCGGAACCTTTTAAAACAAGACTTTCAGCCTTTTATGCACGCAATAAGTACTTTTGTGTATGATTACCTAATCGGGGAGTTACACGAATCCCTTGAATAACACTTCCTGTTGTTTCTTTTTCAAAATCGACCCCTCGAGAAACCGCTCGCGCACCCCTACTTTTATTTTTTTGGCTTCCCCTGTTTCCGTCAGAACCGGATAATCGCCAAATCCCGAAACACAAAGGAGGCTAAAAAAAAATTTTAGATGCCGCTGAGCCCACCAGCGAAAGGAGGGACTGGTTTGGGATGCCGCCAAGCCCCGGGGAGACGCAGAGAGTTGAGCACAATAAGAGCAGTCTAGTGGAGAATGGGACGCAGAAGCTTCGTCAGTGCACTTCTGTCAAGCTCATGGAGTACGTTCGGGTGGTCTGAGAGAGGACTTGATGAACTATTTACTGTTGCGTAATAATCTCTTCATCTCGAGCCGCAGAGCCGCAGATCCAGATCTAGCTATTTTTTTTCCGCAGCCCTGCATCTGAACGAGCGAAATAAACAGCCACAACACTTCCAACCACGTCTAAACGCTGTATTGCCTGGCAGTTCGTAAAGCAAAAATGGCGCGTGTTGCCCACCGACAGACCGCGACGGTTGCAGTCCCGCTGTGGCTATCTGTGGTACTGATTCTGGTGTCTGTACTGTTCCTTTTGCAGGAGACCCGTCTATGGACACACAAATGGCAGGCACACTGGCCGCAAAGAGAGGATATCTCATTTATTCAGAGCGGCGATCTGGGAGTGCCGGCAAATGAAAGCGCTCTCACCGAGCTTGAAACGGCCGCGATCAAATCCACGCGACAGAACGCAACCTTGTACACGCTGTGCCGGAACAGCGATCTGTATGACATGCTCGAGGTGATCCAGAACTACGAGGACCGTTTCAACAGCCGGTACCACTACGACTGGGTTTTTCTGAACGACGAGCCGTTCACAGAGCAGTTCGTGTCTGAAGTGACTAACGTTGTGTCTGGGACCGCGAAATTTGGTCTCATTCCAGAGGAACATTGGAGTTTTCCCGAGTCTCTAGACGAGGGAAAAATGCACAACCAGATCGAAAAACTCGTGCAAGACTCTGACGGAGTTCTTCCGTACGCCTCATCGATCTCATACAGGCACATGTGTCGGTTTGAGAGCGGTTTTTTCTATAAACACGAGCTTCTGCTGGAGTACGATTACTTCTGGAGAGTCGAGCCGGGCGTTAAGCTGTACTGCGACATTGACTACGACGTTTTTGAGGACATGATTTCGAACGGCTATCGCTACGGATTTACGTTAAGCACGGTGGAGTACCCCAAGAGCATTCCGACTCTGTTTGAAACCTTCAAAGGGTATCTGGAGCGCACCAATCAGCTCCAAATGCTCACAAACGAGACAAATTACTCGGAATTTGTCTATGACTCTGTGCAAAAAACGTACAATTTGTGTCATTTCTGGACCAATTTTGAGATTGGAGACCTGAATCTGTTCCGATCGCCGCAGTACAACGAGATTTTTGAGCACCTGGACTCAACAAACGGCTTTTTCTATGAGCGCTGGGGTGATGCTCCGGTCCGATCTTTGATTCTGTCGATGATTCTGTCCAAAGGAGAGATCAAAAGGCTTGATAACGTCGGCTACAAGCACGCGCCGTACATGCAGTGTCCGCAGGACCCGGAGGTGCGACGTCGACAGCGCTGCTCGTGTAATCCGGCCGAAGACTTCACCAACAACTGGTTCAGCTGCTCGTGGCACTTTGACAACGTCGCGCACTGAGCCCGCCCACATATATACAGCATTGATAGAATCGCATCCGCAGCCATCATAGAATGTAGTAGCGTTCCTCGTACTCGGCTGCGATCCATTCCAGTCCCCCGGTGACGTTCTCTCCCGTGTATGCGGAGCAGCACAGCAGGTGCCAGTGGTGGTTTGTGACCGATTTGAGGTCGAGCACACGCGTGATTTCGTCCTGTAAATTCTCGCGGTCTCCGGTGTACGCGTCGATCTTGTTGATGAGGATCAGAACCCCGCAGCCCACGAGTCTGTCCTCGCGTAGCACCTTAACGAACTCGGCAAAGTTCTCCTCGAGTCTGTGCAGACTTGTCGCGTCGATCACCCATACGAGAAAATCGGTTTTTTCAAAGTAGTTGAACCAGAACGACCGCAGCGTTGTCTGTCCGCCGATGTCCCAGATGTTCATGTTGAAGCCGCGGAACGCGACCGTTTCGATGTTGAAGCCCATAGTTGGCGACGTCTCCAGCACGTCCAGGCCGAGCATCGATCGCACCAGCGTAGTTTTTCCCGAGTTATCGAGGCCCAGCAGAAGCACGCGCACCTCTCGCTCTTTGAGCTTCTGTTTGCGGATAATCGACAAGAGGCCCATGGCGGTGGTTCGAGGAGTTTCTAGCGGGGTTTCAATGGAGTCTCAATATAGACGGTTACACTAGGATTTCTGCGTGAACCTGTCTTGATCTAACAAAGACTTCAAGTGCTTTGAATAAGTACACTGTATTATGCTCTCTCTCTCGCTCAATCGTGCCCAACTCACCGCTCGATCTTGCTCAAGTCGCTTACTGCCTCGCTTCTTCACTCGCTCGTGTTTTCGCGTTCTGAAAAATTATTTTTCATCTTTTTCACTTGCTTATCTGATAGCACTGATCTGATCTCTGAGATCGCCCCCCTCGCCTCCCCATACACCACAGCGAAAATGCCTCCGACGCCGGGCCGTTCAGCGGGATTCAAGCGAAAAAAGCTACCCACCACCAAACAGCCGTCCATCTTTAACTTCTTCAGGCGACAGTCAGACATAAAGGAGCCTGCCGAAAAAGAAGTGATTGTGCTCGACTCAGACAACGAGTCCGAATCCGAGCCCCATACGTCCGAAAAAAAACCAAAAACAGATCCAGACTGCACCCCTAACACAGCAGACTCTTTCTCGCTTTTCGTGGCCAGCGATGACGAAGACGACTTCCCAGAGTCCAAAATCCTCTGTCCCGTGTGCAACCTCGCCATCGACCATCTCGTCCTCAACGACCGCTCGGCCCATGTCAACGAGTGTCTCGTGACAAAAAATACAAAACCCGTCGTTTACAGACCACGCAAGGACCATGAGAAGCCTGGCCCTGCTCCAGTGCCCCCAAAGGCTCCAGCAAGGCCAAAAAAACCCAAACCACCACTCCCAGACCACAAGATTCTCCGTTTCAAAACCGCCTCCATAGCAGTCGACGCCTTCTGCTACGCAGCAGACCCGGCCATCAGCGTATACCTTCTCACACACTTCCACTCAGACCACTACGGCGGGCTCACAAAGGGTTGGTGCAACGGAAAACTCATAATTGCCACACCTGTCACGTTCAATCTGTGCGTGCAAAAATTCAAAATGGACCCTTCTTTGTTCCTCACCGTCGCTTACAACGCCACCATAACCGTTCCAGACACTGACATTCGTGTCACGTGTCTCGACGCCAACCACTGTCCCGGAAGCGGCATCTTTGTGCTGGAATCCGCCGCTAAAAAGTACCTCCATTGCGGAGACTTCCGCATCAACAGACCCATGATAGAGCGGCTGCTCACGTTTGGCCACTTTGATAAAATATACCTCGACACAACTTATTTGGACCCGCAGTACAACTTCCCCAAACAGGAGGTTGTGGTGGAACAACTCAGCTCATTTCTTCTCCACCTCCAAGACACCTACAAGACGACTCAAAAACGACTATCAGATTTCACCACAACCACATCTACGACAGCAGAGTTTGTCGTGGCGATTGGCACATACGTTATAGGTAAAGAAAGGTTGGCTATCGGACTTGCCGAACGTCTAAACACCAAGATCTACTGCTCCGAGGACAAAATCAAGGTTCTTCGTCAGCTAGAATGGCCTAAATTAGAGGCTCTTCTCACGACAGAAGCGCCCGAGAAATGTCGTGTGCATCTTGTTCCGCTGCGACAGCTGAAGAAGGATTTGCTTGTACCGTATTTGAATCGATTTTCGACCCACTTCAAAGCCATCATTGGAGTGAGTCCAACGGGATGGTCTTTTCGAGGGGTGCTACCGTCGGCGCGCGCCGACGCGCCGATCGACCTTGAAAAAATGATTACTGCGCCGACCGACGCGTCGGTCTACGCGGCTATCGAGCGACATTTTCAGCGGCTGCACAAGCCGGAGTTTCTGTGTCAGATCATCCGCGTGCCGTACAGCGAGCACTCCTCATTCCGTGAGCTGTTCTACCTGGTTAACATGCTGGACTGTGGTGAAGTGATTCCAACGGTGAACTTACACCGTGGAGAGCAGAATAATGTTTTATTGCGCCAGCTGGTCGGGTTCCGGCCTGGTTTGACTCTCGAAACATTCTAGGCCGGGTAAGTTACTTGTGCTTATGTAATTTTAAATATGGGAATTTTTTTTTCTTTTTGACCAGTTTTTTTTTTCCGCGTAACACAAGAGTAAAACATCGCTTTGTTGTGGAGAGGTTGTTTTTGTTTAGCAATACAGCACCAACAAGTGAAATCGAGCCCGAATCAGCGAGATTAGCACGGTTCTTTCCAAGTTTTGCGGCGCACATTACACGAGACGCTGGATCATAAGCAGAGTTCGCCCGTATCAACCGAGAGAAACTAACTGCTTTTGGTGCTACCGACAAGAAGCGCAAGAGGCAAACAGGAGACAGTTTTGACACGCTAGAAACGGTTTTGGTGTAAACATGAACGCGAATTCCAACGTGAATGTGAGTTTATCGCTGGAGAATGCGATTCTCAACCCGAACGCAGCCGAGCGGACGCGGGCTGAGGCGGAGTTGAGCAAGCTCGCCGAGGAAAACTGGGTCTCATACTTGGGTCTGATGGTTCAGGTTCTGGGCGACGATTCGAAGCGGACGGAGGTGCGTATTTTGGCGGCGTTGAGTTTGAAGAATCAGTTGACGGCTAAAGATGCGGTGCGCAAGCAACAGATGGCGGAGCGGTGGGTCCAGCTGGACGCGCAGGCGAAGCAGCAAATCAAAGAAGTTTCATTGAATTCTCTTCTCACGACGGATGATCGTGTGGCGAACTCTGCAGCGCAGCTTGTAGCTGCCATCGCAGATATTGAGCTGCCACGGTCGGAGTGGAACGAGCTGATGCATATCATCGTGGAAAACACAAAGATGGACAAGCCGGTGAATGTGAAGCGTGCGTCGCTTCTGGCTATCGGGTACGTGTGCGAAACGGCGGACCCTACCAACCCGGCAGTTGTGTCGCAGGCGAACGGTATTCTGATTGCGATTGTTCAGGGTGCGCAGTCTTCGGAGCCATCGACAGTGGTGAGAAAGACGGCAATCAATGCGCTGGTGAACTCGCTCGAGTTTATTGCTAGCAACTTCGAGCGTGAAGGAGAGCGCAACTACATTATGCAGGTTGTTTGCGAGGCCACGACGGCCAGCGATGCTGAATTGCAGGCTCTCGCGTTCGGTGCTCTGGCCAAAATCATGAGTCTGTACTACTCGTACATGGGCATTTACATGGAGAAAGCTTTGTACGGGCTGACGGTGGCCGGAATGCAGAGCTCTGACGATCGTGTGGCGTGTATGGCTGTCGAGTTTTGGAGTACGGTGTGCGAGGAAGAGCTGGAGATTGCGATCCAGAAAGAGGAGCTGAGCGACCAGGTCTCGCAGGACGACCTTGTTTCGTTTAACTTTGCTCTCATTGCCATCACAGACGTTTTGCCAACGCTCCTGGGGCTTTTGAGCCGGCAGAACGAAGACCCGGAGGATGACGACTGGTCTGTGGCTATGGCAGCGGGCGCGTGCCTGCAGCTGTTTGCACAAAACACAGGCAATTACGTTGTTCAGCCGGCACTGCAATTTGTCGAGGCCAACTTGGGCTCGAACGATTGGCGTCAGAAGGAGGCCGCTGTGATGGCTTTTGGTTCGATTCTGGACGGTCCAGATCGCTCAGAGTTGAAGCTTTTGATTGCACAGGCTTTGCAGCCTATCTTGGCTTTGATGAAGGATGAGTCGTTGCAGGTCAAAGAGACTGTTGCGTGGTGTTTGGGTCGGATTGCTGACCTTGTTGTTGATGCAATTGACGTGAACACGATGCTTCCAGAAGTTGTGAGCGCTCTTGTTAGCGGTCTTCAGGACCATTCGAAGGTCTCCACCAACTGCTGCTGGACTTTGATCAATCTAGTGGAGCAGCTCTGTGCAGATGCACGTGACTCGGCAGCCAGCGTGATGAGCCAGTACTTTGCGGTGCTGGTTCCTGTGCTGGTCCAAATTAGCGGTCGTAATGACAACGAAAATTCAGCGAGAACTTCTGCGTACGAGGCTCTGTCAACGCTGGTTCTTTACAGCGCGGGCAATGACATGGCGGTTGTGAATCAGATTGCGTCTGAGAGTCTGGTGCGTTTGGACCAGACCATCTCGTTGCAATTTGAGTCGCAGAGCGGTGCACCTTTGGGAAGTGAAGACAAGGCTTTGCTCCAGGAGTTGCAGGCGAATATCCTGTCGCTGTTGACTAATGTGATCCGTCGTGTTGGCGATGAGATTGTGTCTGTTTCTGACCAGCTTATGGAGAAGTTCTTGAGACTTTTGCAAATTCAGGAGCCAAACTCTGTGATTGAGGAGGACATATTCATTGCCATCTCATCGATCGCATCGGCAATCGACAAGAACTTTGAGAAATATATGCCTTCTTTCCTGCCTTTCTTGACGAAAGCGCTGGAGAACACAGACTCGCCTGTTTGTGAGGCGGCGATTGGACTTGTGGTTGACATTTCGCATTCCCTCGGCGAGGCGTTCATTCCATACTGTCAGGGATTCATGGCTATCTTGGGTAACACTTTGTCTAACTCTTCGGTGAGAAGGGAGCTGCGTCCTTTGATCTTGTCCTGTTTCGGTGACATTGCGTCTTCGATTGGTCCTGAGTTTATTCAGTACTTGCAAGTGGTGATGAACATTTGTAATTCTGCTCAACAGCTCGAGCCAGATGACCAGACGATCGAGACTGAGGATTACATTTTGAGCGTGAAGGAGGCGGTTCTGGACACGTATGTTGGCATTGTGGCCGGTCTTCACGAGTACCCGGACGCTATTCACCCGTACACGTTCCAAATTGCCTCGTTCTTGACCCACATCTACAGCAACCAGGCCATGTGCATGAGCGAGTCTGTGTGCCGCTCTGTGGTGGGCATGATTGGAGACCTTTCGCAGATCAACAAGGATGGTCGCTTGCGGGAGTTTTACCAACAAGACTGGGTTACTGAGTTTATCAAGAAGACTAGAAACAATCCAAGATTTTCTCAGTCCACGAAAGACACGGCTCGGTGGGCCAGAGAACAGCAGAAGTTGCAGTTGCAGCTGTGATTGTCCCACAGAAATATCCAGTCATTTTGCATTTTTGATGTTAATTTGTGTTGTTTTTACCTCTCCCTTTTAATTTGTTTTTTTGATGGTAGCTGTTTGTTCTTTCTCCCTTTTCAACCTGTGCTTTTTTGATGTCATGTTTTGTCATTCGTCTTTCTTTTCCTCTCTCTCTCTCTCTCTCTCTCTCTCTCTCTCTTTTCCTTGCCTTCGCAGCGCTTTTTTGCCCATCCTCTTAATTGTCTTTTTAAGTCATTTCTCACATTTTCTCATATTCTCTTGGTCATAGTTTTATTCTCACTTTTTCAAAGTTTTCAACCCCTCTCATCTCTTAGTCTCATATACTTTTATCCATATCCCTTTTCCATTTTCCTCTATTCCCCTCTCTTTTCTCCCTCTTTGAACATTTGTACACATGAACTTGCGCAACAACTCCGAACACGGACTTTGTGGTTTCGGACTTGATTGTGATTGTTCCCTTGAATTTGGTGTGACCATCCAGCCAAATCACTGGCTGTCCGCTCACCATTTTGGTGCTGTTTTGATGACTGCAAGGCCTCACCTCCGATATCGGGCATGCGTCATTACGTAACTTTTTCTTTTCCCCACATTTTTTTGCAGCATAAATAGACATGTTTTGTTTAGTTTTGAACCATCTCTGAAGTAAAAGCCACTTAGACAAAAATGACGGCTTTCGCAGACAAGACATTCAATGCTGGAGACTACTCCAAATTCCGGCCCAATTATCCAGGAACTTTCTACCAGCAGCTGCTAGATTATCACCGTGAGTCAAAATCTAATAAGCTTGATACTCTGCTCGACATCGGAACCGGTGCTGGTGAGGCGTTCCTGCCTCTTGTGGGCAAGTTTAGACATGTCATTGCAACGGATTTCTCCGAGGTGATGCTGATCAAGGCCCAGGAAAACTTCAATAAGGCTGCTGTGGATAATGCTGGCTCAACTGGCGAGTTTCATGTGGCTCCGGCTGAGGATCTCTCAGTGGTTGAAGATGGCCAAGTTGAGTTGGTACTGGCAGCCGAGTGTGCACATTGGCTCGATACCGACAAGTGGTTAACGGAAGTTTCGCGGGTCTTGAAACCAGACGGAACACTTGTCTATTTCGGATATGTGGACCCGATTTTTGTGGGACATCCTGAAGCCAACGAGATTTACGAGGAGATTGTCTACGAGAGCAACGATTATTTGGGCCCTTATTGGCAGCAACCTGGACGTGGACGGCTGAGAAAGCTTTACAAGGACATTAATGAGCAGCTTGCAGCTGATAAGCGGTTCTATGATGTTGTGGTGAAGACGTACGATCCGAACGTTGACGATAAACCGACTGCATTGAGATTAGAGAAGAAGATCACTGTCCAGGATTATTTTAATTACGGAAAAACCTGGAGTTCGGGCCATAAATGGAGAGTTGCTCATCCAAATGCTTCTCCCGAGGAAGACCCATTCCAGTTGTTTTACGGAAGGTTGAACCAGAGACTTGGTTGGAATCTGAGTACGGAGGTGACCGTTGCGTGGAAGACGGTTTATGCTTTTGCAAGGAGAATCAAATGATTGAGCGAGTAGTATTGCGAGCCCATTGACCGTCCACTGACCTCAGTAGGTGACTTGCAGAGCAAGAAACCAGCGACAGCTTATAGTGAACCCAAGTTGAAAATCTGTTTATTTCTGCTGACTAAGTGATTATGTAATAGAAGGTGGACAGAAAGATGGATGGTTAAAGCTCGTCCTTCAGCTGCCCACGACGATGTAGGGACTTGTTACAGCATGCATCTCCATTAAAGCCTCCACCAAATGGAACACTCAACCTGTGACTGTATTGCAAGTACTGTAGGTTACCAAGTGAGTTGAAGATGCTATCAAGTACTACTATCTGATGACCACAGACTCGCTTGGCTCGTCAGGGGGGTCGTTTCGAATCAAGATTAAAGTTTGTCTTAGCAGATTATAAACTCATCATACTTATCTTCTATAGGAGTTTCAAAATACAGATCCCAGATGGCTTTTTTTGTTTGTAAATATAATGCATCAACATATTTACTCGGCCTTACCACCCTTTCTGGCGATCAAAGCCTTTCTGTCCTTGTCAAGGTGCAACTTGGTAATGACAACCTTAGATGGGTGGATGTTGAGTGGGACGGAAGCACCGTTAGACTTCTCCTTGGTGAGCTTTTCAAGTTGGATAGAGTACTTGAGTCTGTAGACAGAGGAGATAGCAGCCTCTTGGCCCTTCTTGGAACCTCTGACAACCAAAACCTGGTCGTTCTTTCTGACAGGCAGGGATCTGATGTTGTATTGCTCTCTGAGCTCCTTGGAGAGTGGAGCCGAAAGGATGGCTCTTCTCACAGAGGAAGGAGCGTTGAAGTAGGCCTTTCTAGCCTTGGATCTAGAAGAGGAAACGTCTGTGGAGGCCATGTTAGTATGGGTTATTCGGATGCGACTGTCGTTCTGTACATACCTTGAGAGATCTTAGCCATCTTGTATGTTTGTGCTTGTTAGCTCAGGGTTATACTGAGGTTGGTATGGGAGGGTCAGTTTTCAGTATATTTCTTTTACTCAGAGAAGCGAGATTCCTGGGCAGACCAGGGGAGGTGAAAATTGTGAAATTTTTTTTGCCAGTCACAGCAGCCACCGGGCTTCGCGCTGGAGCCAGCGGGGCCAGCGGGGCCAGCGGGGCGTTCAGGTTTGCGCTGGCCGCGCGCGCGAACTGTTCACCGCTGAGTTTCGCGCGCTCGCCCATGAATTCGCGACTCCAAAATATTTCTTCTCAGCCCTCAGCTGTGTCACGTGAAGCCCTCCTCTTTGGACCAAACCCTGAGACCTACACCTGAGACCTACATGTCGCACCATGGTTGCTGCTCCACCGCAACCAACCACTGCCAGCTACAACCGCCACCAAGCAAACAAAAGTAACCAAAAGCCACCAAAAGCAATCAAAGGCAAGCAATTGGAAGAATCTCCATGGATCTTCAGCATCTCAAGAGCATTGCTGCTGTGGGCTGCTCCGCTAAAAGCTATCTCCGATAGAGTGAGCACCAGCCCAGTGCTGGCACGCAGCTCCACACGCGGCTCGAGCCTGGTCGCGTGGGCCCGTGCGGGCGCTCGCGGGCGGGCGCGAAAAGTAAACACGCGCGTCCTCAACGCGTCTCATTAACGCGTCTCATTTCTAATCACTTGAAACGCGTAAAAAAATCTACCCTATATATAGAGCTCCTGGTCGCGCCCTCCTTCCACTGCACCACTCACACCCCTTCTTCCCCAAGAAAACACTTTGAATACCAACAATGTACGTTCTTAAAAGAGACGGCCGCAAGGAGCCGGTCCGTTTCGACAAAATCACTGCGAGAGTGTCTCGTTTGTGCTACGGTTTAGACCCGAAACACGTCGAGCCTGTTGCCATCACCCAGCGTGTCATCTCGGGTGTCTACCATGGAGTTACCACGATCGAGCTTGACAATCTTGCCGCAGAGACTGCCGCGTACATGACGACTATCCACCCGGATTACGCCACTCTGGCTGCCAGAATCGCCATCTCCAACCTGCACAAGCAGACAACCAAGCAGTTTTCCCAGGTTGTCGATCAGCTCTACCACTATGTGAACCCAAAGAATGGTAAGCTGTCTCCGATGATCTCGGACGAGACTTACGAGATTGTCAAAAAACACGCTGAGGAGCTCAACTCCTCCATCGTTTATGACCGCGACTTCTCTTACAACTACTTTGGCTTCAAAACCCTTGAGAGATCCTACCTGCTCCGTATCGACGGCAAGGTTGCTGAGCGGCCGCAACACCTCATTATGCGTGTTGCCATCGGAATTCACGGAGACGACATCCCAAGCGTGATTGAGTCTTACAATCTCATGTCGGAGAAGTTTTTCACTCACGCGTCGCCAACGCTGTTCAACGCCGGTACTCCACACCCGCAAATGTCGTCATGTTTCCTCGTGGCGATGCAGGACGACTCCATCGAGGGAATCTACGACACGCTCAAGCAGTGTGCGTTGATCTCCAAGACGGCGGGAGGAATTGGACTGCACATCCATAACATCCGTTCCACGGGCTCGTACATTGCAGGAACCAACGGAACCTCTAACGGAATTATTCCGATGGTTCGTGTTTTCAACAACACCGCGCGTTACGTCGACCAGGGAGGTAACAAGCGTCCCGGCGCGTTCGCCATGTATCTCGAGCCATGGCACGCAGACATTTTTGACTTCATAGACATCAGAAAGAACCACGGAAAGGAGGAGATCCGTGCCAGAGACCTTTTCCCTGCGCTTTGGATTCCCGACCTTTTCATGGAGCGTGTTGAGCAGAACGGCGACTGGACCTTGTTCTCTCCTTCTGATGCCCCGGGTCTTCACGAGGTTTACGGCGACGAGTTCAAGCAACTTTACACCAGATACGAGCAACAGGGTAAGGGAAAGCAAACCATCAAGGCCCAGAAGCTGTGGTATGCGATCCTCGAGGCCCAGACCGAAACTGGAACTCCGTTCATGCTTTACAAAGACGCGTGCAACAACAAAACCAACCAGAAGAATCTTGGAATCATCAAGTCCTCGAACCTGTGTACCGAGATTGTCGAGTACTCGTCTCCGGACGAGGTTGCTGTGTGTAACTTGGCTTCGATCGCGCTGCCTGCGTTTGTCGAGTCTGACGACACCACCTCCTGGTACAACTTTGACAAGCTGCACAGCATCACCAAAGTTGTTACCAAGAATCTGAACAAGATCATTGACAGAAACTTCTACCCTGTCAAGGAGGCCAGAAACTCCAACATGCGCAACCGGCCGATCGCTGTTGGTGTTCAGGGTCTTGCAGATGCGTTTATGCAGCTGCGGTTGCCTTTCGACTCTCCAGAGGCCAGAGAGCTCAACATTCAAATCTTTGAGACCATCTACCACGGTGCTCTCGAGGCGTCGATCGAGCTGGCTGCCAAGGAAGGTCCATACGCGTCGTTCCAAGGCTCGCCAGCTCAGCAAGGGCTGTTGCAGTTTGACCTATGGGGCAAGAAGCCTACCGATATGTGGGACTGGGACTCGCTCAAGAGCGATATTCAGCAGCACGGGTTGAGAAACTCGCTGCTGGTGGCTCCAATGCCAACAGCTTCCACGTCGCAGATTCTCGGAAACAACGAGTGTTTCGAGCCATACACGTCCAACATCTACTCCAGAAGAGTTTTGGCTGGTGAGTTCCAGATTGTGAACCCATACCTTCTGAGAGATCTGGTTGACCTTGGTCTTTGGAGCGACTCGATGAAGAACTTCATCATCAAGGACAACGGTTCGATTCAGAACCTTCCAAACATTCCTGACGAGCTCAAGAAGATCTACAAGACCGTTTGGGAGATTCCGCAGAAGAGTATCATCGACATGGCTGCCGACAGAGGAGCGTACATTGACCAATCTCAGTCGATGAACATCCATCTTAAGAACCCAACCATGGGTAAGCTGACTTCGATGCACTTTTACGGCTGGAAGAAGGGTCTCAAGACCGGTATGTACTACCTGAGAACACAGGCTGCTGCTGCTGCAATCCAGTTCACTGTTGACCAGAACTCTGCATCCACTGCTTCTTCGACTGTGGCTCTGCTTGAGAAGCTCAAGATAAAGAAGTATGTTTCTAGAAAGGTTTCCGGTGTCCAGGACGTTTCGTTTGAGTCCAGTGGTTCGAGCGGATCGACTCCATCGCCGGTGAGCGCTCCTACTTCGCTGGAGACCTCGATGAGCTCGCTGAGCATCAAGGCGGAGCCAAAGGTTGAGCCAAAGGCTGAGGAAGAGCCAGCCGAGCCAAAGGCAGAGCCAGAGGCAAAGAAGGTTGAAGTCTTTACGGGTGAGACTGGCGATGCCGAGTTTGACATTTTCAACCAGAAGGCCATTGCTTGTGCCATCAACAACCCAGAGGCGTGCGAGATGTGCTCTGGTTAGGTGTGTTGCTTTAATGGATTGGGTTTTGCGTTAGTTTTTTCTGTATACCAAGCTTTCGATAAAAACGAGTAGATGGCGAGCGAAGTGAGGCAATCAACGGCCGTGAAATAGCCACCAGGTCACGCCCAGATTGTGTGGTTAGTGTAGCGTTGTCTACAAGGGCCAGCTTGACGTAGATGAGACTGGAGCGAGGAGTTGTTCAGCGACGATCCAACGAGTCAACGTTGAGTTGGGAGAACTTAAGAGACCGGATTGCCGGTGGAGAACAGCACGTTTGGTCGGCGGCCCGTTCCATGGCCACCGGACCACGAGGGCCTAGCAAATCACAGGCGAAAGCAAGTGAAGAGCGAAAGCAAATGACTCGCTTCTCTGGAAAAATCTGCCATTTTTTACCCGGGCAGCCAGCTCACTCAGACAAATTTAGATTGCAGAGAAAATTGTCACAACGGAAGAAGGGGCTTTGTTTACAGATCAGAGCGAAGCAACACTCAACACACAAGTGCGTGCTAATAGAACTCAGATTACAGCAAACAGCGTGCTAGAAAATGGTATGTACAGCCCAAGCGCGCCATCGACAGCCACGGAAACGGGCGGAATGGCGCGTCGACGCGGTATAGAAAGGCGTTGTCCCTCAGGAGAGGGCAACAACATCCACAGAGGCACTAACACAACCCCCCATTTTAGTCGGAAAAATTGACTTCGGAGCAAATTGAAGAGTTCAAAGAGGCTTTCAGCATCTTTGACAAGGATGGTGATGGAAAAATCTCGGCCTCGGAGTTGGGAACCGTGATGAGAGCGCTTGGACAGAACCCTACGCAGCAGGAGTTGAACGACCTGGTGAACGAAATCGATACGAACGGAAACTCCCTGATCGAATTCTCGGAGTTCCTAACCATGATGGCCAGACAAATCAAGGAACAGGACGTGGAGGCCGAGATCTTGGAGGCTTTCAAGGTGTTTGACAGTGATGGAGATGGAAAGATCTCGCAAACCGAGCTGATCCGTGTCCTCACCACCATCGGAGAGAGACTCACTGAGGAGGAGGCCCAACAGATGTTGCAGGCCGCTGACACCGACTCTGACGGACAGATTGACATTGAAGAATTCGCCAAGATCCTGCGTGGAAAATAAGCGTCATATTTTTTTGTGCCAGTGTGTTTTTCTTGTTACGGGGACCTGATTTATGATTGTTTTGTATTGTCTAGTGTTCAGAACCCGCTTCTATTGTGATTATACTATAAACAACAACGCTCTACTTTGTTACTATGTTTGTTCTGAGCCCAGAACCTGTCCAGTGCCCTTGAAAGCGGTTGGTTCCACGTTGTGCAACGGTAAAACAACAGCACCGTCCAGAGGCAGATATCTCTTGTCGGCCACCTCAATCTCCCGGATGTAGTGTAACTGTGGCGGAATGACGTCGATCAGGCGGCTCAAAAAGGTCTCGGCCCGCTCCACGATACGGAATGGCGGGTTGGTGAAGTTCTTGAGATATCCGTATCCAAGCGCAAAACCACCCAAAACACCAAACAAGTGGCCAATAAAACTCGAGCTCGGCACTAAAAATCCAATAAGAATCAGCATCAAGAACGGAGTCAGGTTGGTGGGGATCTCAATGTTGCTGATTTTGACCGACTCCTGCTTCGAAGACTTGAGAAACGTGTAGTAGCTGAAGAAGGCAAAACACCAGCCGCTGCTTCCCAAAATAGCAATATCTGGGTAGAATGCCAAGCCCAGCAGACAGTAGGGAACCGCAATGACTGTTGACAGGAAGTTCAACACCAGGGCTGTGTGCACAGTACCGTTGGCGCGCTCAAACTGCGACAGAGGACCGTATAGGGACACCAGGTTGAACACCAGATGGAAAAATCCTTCGTGAATCAGGGGGTATGTCGTCATTCTGCTGAGTTCCAACGCGTAGATGGACGCGGGGCTCATTGCCCATGCCTCAACGAGTCCTGGGTCGATCCATGTGTACGCGTACACCAGTGTCAGGAATATACTAAGGCCAAGTGTCAATGCCGCGGGTTTTGCTGGGGACTGTATGACGTATTCTTTGGCCAGTGACACGTACTGGCCAATAACGGGGCTGTTCATCGCACGTGAGAGCATTTCGAGGGTGTTATGGAATCGATGGCGGGATCAGGAGGAGATGAGTTGATGAGAGAGAGAGAGGAAATGTACTCGTGTAAAAAATACAGAAATATGGCTTGAACGACGTGAAGCGACGCGAAGCGGCGCGTCGAAAATTTATCGTAGAATTAGTATACATGGGATAGAAATACAGTGGGCTCACGAGCGGGATTGTGGGCCCACAAGTGGGACGAGTGTGGTAGTTGACACAAAGCAGCTGCCGGTCAGTTGTTTGTAGCGCGTCTGGTTGCTCGTGACGAGCTAACAAGCTTTCTGTGCTCGTTGGCCGTAATGCCAGATGACCGGCTCATTGAACTGCTGATTGTCTTGTGAATGGCTCGCTCCGCTCGCCACTTGCTCGCCACTTGCTCGCCATTCTTCAGCGCCGCACAAACCTCACCACATTCCGCAAATTGTCAAAGTTCTGCTTCATCTCCGGAACCTCCTTCTTCAGCTCAACCAAATCGTTCAAAATCCCGTCGAAACTCTCCTTCAACTCCGTCAGCCCCTCAACGACCTCATCTTCCGCCACGTCTTTGTCCTGCTTGTGCTTCTCGACAGATTGGGCTATCAGCTCGTCAATATACGCCTCGTTTTCCAAAACCAGCTTCTCGTACGCACAATACACCGCCTCCGGCTGGGACTTGCGCAGCCGGCTCACCGTCTCCACCTTGTCCTCTACGCGCAGATACAGGTCTCGCAGACGGTCGTTGAGTGCAAAATCGTACGGCTCCACCTTCTCGTTTAGGAGCTCGGGGTTTTTGATGAGCTGCACAATGTCCGCACTCGATACCCCCGCAACAGTGACTCCGTCTAGAATCACCGAGTGTTGCACCATGCTAAAGAGCTCGTCCAGAAACTCTCCGAGAATCGTCTTGACCTTTCCAGCAAGCGATCTGTCTCCGACCCCGGATTCTTGTAGATGTTTGTCCACTTTTGTATCCACAGCTTGTTCAAGGGTCTGATGCAAGTACCGCAGCTCCTTGAGCTGCAGGTGCAACTTGTCGTGTAGCTTATCCGACATGGCTCTGTGGTGCCGTGATAAAGAGTGGTCCTCGGTTACACAACCAAAACATTGAGCCGCGTAAAATGTAAGCAAGAAAAAAATCAGTCGATCGACGCGCCGTATTCTCTCCGGGTAACTCCTCGCGAAAGTTGCACCCAGGAAAAAAACGCTGCAGCACTAAAGAGTGTACACATAGCTGCTGGCTGTACAGAACCCCCAGACACACCTTTTATCACTAGCAGAAACCTCCAGAGAAGTCTCGTTTTAGCAGCATTGACAACACGTGCGCAAGATGTGAGTAACTGTGGCTAATGGGATGATCCGTCTTGAATTACAGCAATACTAACCTGTCCTTAGGTCGTCGGTGTCAGAAAACGAATACGCCCCGGCGTTCGCTCCTTTCTTTGGGTTCGCAGGCTGCTGTGCAGCAATGGTTCTCAGCTGTGCTGGTGCAGCCATTGGAACGGCCAAATCGGGTATTGGAATTGCCGGTATTGGTACTTTCAAGCCTGAATTGATTATGAAGTCTCTCATTCCCGTGGTGATGTCTGGTATTTTGTCGGTTTACGGCCTGGTGGTGGCGGTTCTGATTGCTGGAGGACTGAATCCGGCCTCTGATTACACTCTTTTTAACGGTTTCATGCATCTGAGTTGCGGATTGTCCGTCGGATTCGCGTGTCTCGCCTCAGGATATGCTATTGGAATTGTTGGAGATGAAGGAGTCAGACAGTTTATGCACCAACCACGGCTGTTTGTGGGGATTGTTTTGATCTTGATTTTCGCAGAGGTTCTCGGATTGTACGGAATGATTATCGGATTGATTCTCAACACCAAGGGAAGTGGTTGAAAAGGATTACAAATGGAAAAACAACAAAGTATACAAAACAGAATTACTTAGTACAATCAATACAGACTAGTATATATGTATACACCTGCGCTCAAGCAGAAGTGTCCATGGCGTCTGCTCTGGCACCAATATCAACTTTTCCGTCGTCGTCGATGTATTGGCTCTTGTTTTCCTCCAGATATTGCACAGATCTTGCACTGTCCAAGAACAAAGTGTAACTTCTCTTGACGTCCTGGATCTCCACGGTTTCAGAACGTCTCTTCTTAGCAATTTGGTGACTGACGGCAATCAGGTTGGCTGCGTATCTGAGCGAAGTTTCGAGCCCAATTTTCGTGAGCAAACTGAGCGCATCGAAGCCCAATTCAATTTCCTCCTCCTGCGACCTGATCGACAAAATGCTCTTGATGTCTTCCTCCTGGTACGGCTCGGTTCTAATGATGATCGATCTATCCAACAGATCAAGTGGCAGGCCGTGAGGCGACTTGTAATTGGTGCCTCTTGTTTTAGAGATTCCTCTGTTGGTGGCCATTATCACAATCGGAGAAAACTCATCCTCAAGAGCCCTGTTGATGTACGAGAAGCACTCAATATCAAGCATGTGGACCTCGTCAATGAACAAAACACCTGGAATGATGTCTGCCTTGCCTTCCTCCTTCCACTCAGCCACCTTGAGGTTGATCTGGTCACGAACTTCCGATCTAATTTCTCCAGTATCACCGGAGAACAGAGCCAAAAAGCCCTGCTGTCTGGAGTTGATCACGTCAATCTCGTGCAGCGAAACCGTGTGGACAACCTCTTTTCTCGTTTGCAGCTCACCCTCCGGACACGAAACAAACTTGGTGTCTGGTCCCATCGCATCGTAATCCCGTGCACGCGTGTACGAACGGCCCAACTTGGTGATCTTACCGTTCGACTTGTCGATGGAAATCACGTCACCAGCAATCACTTTCTCGCGCGAAAGCTCGTCTATCATCTTGTTTCCCAGCTCGTAGATCGTCTCCATGTCCGTCGTCCGGATAGTAAGCTTTCCTTGCTTGTGGCCACCCGTCAACGACCGGTCGATCTGGATCTCCACCACCTCTCCCTCGATCAGCTCTGTCTCTTCCTTGATCTGAATCCCAATGCTCTTTCTGAACGCTTGTCCAAGCGCCTCCGTCTTGCTCATCTCTTTCGAGAACACCTCTGAGCCCGTCAGAGCTGTGAACGGAACACCGCTTCCTAAACTCTGCGCCAGCCCCATGGCAATTGCCGTTTTTCCTGTCGACGGAGGTCCCGCAACCAGCACAGCGCGGCCCGCAATCTTTCCCTGCTGAATCATCTTCAAAACCACGCCCGCTGCCTTTCTGGCCCTCACTTGGCCCACCATTCCCTGGCTGTTTTGACGGGGCTGCAGGTGCTCGTCCAAACCGAGTCCGCTAATGTGCGAATGCGCCGCAATCAACGACACATTTTTCAGTCCGTCTCCCTCACTCTTTGTTGCTATCGACATTTCCGCGGCTGAGTCTTTGCAAACACAATTTTCGTCCTCTGGGCCTTGTGTGCTGGTGTTTTAGCTATTTGCCTTCTTCAATCTCTTCTTGTTATGTAGTTTTTTTTTGATATTTTTTTTCAGCTCACCTCCTTCGGGTCGTGCGACACTCACTGGTGCAGAGAAGTACTTCATCAAAAAAACAAACCCAGGTCTGACAAAGTAGAAAAAAAAGACATCTACACACATCTCTAATTAGCGTACTCTTCATCCTCCAACCATCATACAACGCCCAACAACACTCATCAAGCAACATTTTGTCCGCTGTTGTCAATCTCCAGGTTTGTCTTGTTTGTGTCCCGCACCTCCCACCTACAATCCCTCCGCCTTTTTCTCTCCCCTCCTCTCCTTATCATGTCCTCATGGCCCTCCTGTCTAGACGGCCTCGGAAGCTGCCTCCTTTGCATCTTCAACCAAACCCCGGTTCTTCGAATCAACCAGGCGTCGTTTAAGGTTCTCGATCTGCTCGGAGAAGGCGGGTTTTCCTACGTTTACCTTGTGCAATCGCAAAATAATAACGGCTACTACGCCCTCAAAAAGATAAGGTGTCCGTTCGGGAATTCTAACTTTAAGATCGCAATGAAGGAGGTGGACAACTACAACGAATTTCGATCCCCTTTCATTATCAAATCGGTCGACTCGTCAGTCGTCCAGGAGGCAGACGGATCCAAGACGATCTACATTCTGCTTCCCTACTTTGACGGCGGATCGCTGCAGGACGTGATTAACAAGAACAGCGTCGACAACACAAAGATGGACGAAGATGAAGCAATAAGACTCTTCATCGGTATCTGCAGAGGCCTTAAATCTATGCATAGACACCAGTTAAGCAAAAACTACACCATCATCAACACAATGGAACCTAATGACTACGACGATGCTGATGAAGTTAACCCGTTCCTCGCCTCCGCATCCAACAACTCAGCATCTACACTTAACACCGAACGAACGGGCTCCGCCAATGCCGCTGGCGGCTCGCCGGAGGACGCCACAGAGCTTCAGGAAACCATCAGTTTTGCTCACAGAGACATCAAACCTGCCAACATTATGGTTTCAAAGGATGGAATACCTGTTTTGTGTGATTTGGGCTCGTGCGAAAAAGCCCGTATCACATTGAAAACCCGTGCACAGGCCATTACCGTGCAGGAACTGAGCAATGAGCACTGTACGCTGCCGTACCGTGCTCCTGAGCTTCTGGACATCAAAGTGGGTGATTCTCTCGATGAAAAGATCGACATCTGGTCTCTCGGTTGTACGCTATATGCTCTCATGTACGGCTACTCTCCTTTTGAGCGTGAGGAGCTTATCAACGGAGCAAACATTACGCTCGCTATCAGTTCGGGAAGCTACACATTCCCGAACGTTCCCGAGTACAGCGAAGATCTTAAGGAGCTGGTGAGATTCTGTTTGGTTGTGGATCCAGCAGAACGTCCTGGAATTGAAAGCGTCTTGTCAAAAGCTTTAGACGTGCAAAGACACAGAAGTTAGATCCGTTGCTGGTAGATGCATATTAAATATTTCAAGAACGAACATTGGGATTAGATCCGGTTTCTGTAGAAGTAGAGAGGTTCGTCAAGGTTCAGGCAATGTTTCCAGGTGATGTTTGACTTGCACCGCCACACGACTTTGCCACGTGTTTGAGCCACGCGTCCAGAAATATATTTTTTGAGATCTGCCAGATCTAAAATTACTACAAATCGAGCCCGATTTCAGGTGAAACAGAATTTTAAACCAAAGTCTGCCTGTTGTCAAACACCGCTGTGCTGCACAAACAAATGATTTCATACCAAAATCCACCTCCATCGGGACCAGGTTGGAACGATTGTCCCCCTGTAGCCTCCACAGGCTCCTCCAAAGGCAAAAGAAGAGGCTCGGCAAGACCTGCGTACCCGCGTGAGTCGAGCAGCAACAGCAGCCTGGCCAGGGCGTCTGGATCCAACAGCACCACCTCGCTGAGTTTGACCAGCTCGGCTTCATCTGTGTCACTACCGACTGTGGAGAAAGCGTTGGTTGTGGTTTTACCAGCAGAGGTGGAGGCCGCGCTGTCCAAACTACTGGAACTGGACACTTTGTTGTCACCAAAAGAGTTTGATTACCACAGGAACAAGCTAACAAAACCAGAGATTATGCAGGACAATGACAATCTTGTGTTTTTAAGCCAGATTTTGGACGAGTATTTTGGTGCTAGGGATGTTTCGACAGTCGAAAACAAAATTTTAGAGTTCATGATGGCACATACCGGAGCTAGTTGGTGTGGCTCGTTGAAGAAGGTGGTGAAAAGTGTCAAAGTTGAGTAAACGCACAACTTAGAGTATAATAGAAGTGTATAATAATGATAATAAGATTGATAATATTAGCCTGGTTTCAGGTGTAACAACAAAAATATTTGTCATGAACCCTTGAATTCAGCTACAGGCTACCGGTGGTGAGACTGGCGGCTCTTTTGTAGCTGATGTGGTGAGAAACCGGTCAATTGAGTTGCACGGGACGATGTTGCTTGTTGAGGTGCCGCTTGTGCTACTTTTGGAGCAGAATACAAAAAAATATGTGTGTAATTATAAAAATTTGGAAATTATAAGATGCTAATTAGGTTAAGCTATCGGACGAATAGGTCAACGCGAGTTGACGACAAAAAAAGGACATTAGGTGTGTGCGGACAGCTTAAAGGTCTCGCCACGTCCAGAAGGGCCTAGCTTAGATAAGCATGGCGGCGAGGCCGGCAGCAAGAGCAAATCCGGCAGGGGCAACAGCGGCAGCGACACCGTTTTCGGCGGTGGAGATGGCGAGAGCGGTCGCGGCGGTGGCAGAGGCCGAGGAGGACACTGGAACGGTAACGAACGAAGAGGATGCCGAAGAAGTGACAGTGGCAGCGGCCGAAGCAGCGGCCGAAGACGAAGAGCCAGAGGACTTCTTAACGACGGTAAGCGGGAGACAGGTGCTTGGGACGGTCTCGGAGCCGTAGTACAACAGCTCGTAGCTGCTGGCAGAGTAGTCGTATGGGTCGTTGGTGTTCTTGCATGCGGCGAAACCACTAGAAGAGCCGTTCACAAGCAAGGTTCCTGCGGAGTCGAAGGTGAAGGTGGAAGCTGAACCAGTGACAGTGACGGCGACGTACTTGTCGTCGACCGAGAACTCTTCAGTGAAGCCGGGGAGAGTGTAGGTGAGGGAGGACCCGTCGTAGTCGAGCGAGAGGGAGCTGGAGCCGGTTCCGAGGAAGACGTAGTTGATACCAGCACCTTCGTGCAAGGAGCCGAGGTTGTTGCCGCTGATTTCAGAGTTGTCGGATTTGACCCAGAGCTCGACAGTTTCGGCGGAGGCCTTGGCGACGATGGCGGCGGTAGCGAGAGCGACGGTGGAGAACTTCATTGTTGATTGTGGTTTGGATTGAGCGATTGTTATGCGATGGAGAAAGAATACTGGAGGGGAATGAACAACTTGGAGGAAAACGAACCACTATTTATTCTGTTGGAAATACAGTAGAATTTGTCCGGAATGTCTCATGGTAGCACGCTGTGTTTTTGTTTTCGTCTGCTGATTATTTTTAGAAGCTGTGTTCCTGCTTCGGTGCCCCAGAAAAGACATGGGGTTTGCCCAAATCATCGTCTTGGTCATTTGAGTTTCGAAAACGTGGAGGGACACTCGTCTTGAACAATAGCAGTGCCCTTGTTTTCGATATTTCAGGCTGCACAAAATGACCTCACCGGGCTCGAAGGATGTAATTTTCACAATAAACTCGAGATTTTTGATTGTGTGATTAAATTTTTCATGATGCATTTGTGCAGGACCCTGAAAAAAAGCTGCAGTCTATTTTTAGCCCGAGAGAATTGTTATAGGATAAGCGGTATTAAGTGGGAAGAGTGAAAAAAACTGCTAGTGGTGGAAGACAGCAACGTGGTGCTACCCTCCACGACCGCAGGGACGAGCAAGAAGTTGTACATAGAACGAGACCACAAACATGCCATATCAGATCTACCCAAGCCCACGGCGAGATCAAAAATGCTTTGAACGCAGCAGCAATAGGGCTTTGAGGGGTTTTCGGTAGAGATGCAACATTTGATGCAGACTTTGGGAATAAAATCTCGTGTTTTGATTTGCTTTTTTTTTTATTTTTAATTTTCCAGTTGCTATTTTGTGGCTTGCCTGCAAAGCTTGTTTGTGCTTCTGCATTCAAACAGCGGGGGCTCTTTTCGCTGCCTCAACGGTTTCTGACGTTGGTGGCTTTCTGCAGGTTCTTTCCCGTTTTGTGGTACTCCTTCACGTGTCGAAGGTACTTGAGCAGCCGATGCTCGTCCGGATTGGACGCCTTGTACTTTTTGAGACTAATGTACTCGTTGCAATATGGACACTGCACAACCTCCACGGGCTGATCAATTGCAGATCCTAAACTGTTCCTCGGGTCTCCCGGCTCCATCCAGCCGCGCCGCTTCGGGTCTTTGACCAGCTCGCCGTTCGAAAAAACCCCGTGAAACTGAATCATGTGGTGGAGATAGTTGGAGTCGTTTCTCTTGAAAAAAAGCTTTTGAAACTCGTTCTTAGCGTTCTCCGAAGAAAGCGGACAGAACGGACACAGCGCATAGTTCCCAGAGTTGGCCGGCTTCTTGTTACGGTACCCATTCATCTCAGGCATTACGCCCACCTTGCGGTTCACGACCGGCTCGTAGAGATTCGCTCCAAACTTCTTGTTTTCCTGGTACTTGAAGCCGGTATTGGCGTGGTTGAGCAGCTCAAACGTTTGAATACTGATATTGTTGCGCACACGGTAAAAATCAAGACTCTGGCACGGAGTTTGGGGGTGATCTGAACCAGAAGAGCCCCAAAACCGCAGGTCCGTTTGGCTGTGATTTGCTGGGGTGTGCGTCAGCACTGGTGATGACTTAGAAACAGTTTCTGGCGCCGGCACAGCCTTGACGTGCTGCTGTTCCTCAAAATCCAGGCTGTGCGACCAGTTGTAGTTCTGCTCTTGCTCCGGTTTGACCTGCGCGTGCGCCGGCTCCTGGATAAACTCCCCCGACATGGAAAACAAGTCACGTGACTCAGAAAGGCCCGACTCGGCGGCTTGACCAGCGGGTTTTGAGTGCGAGTGGCTCAGCCCGTGGTCGAGACATTGGTTCAGACACTCTAGAGACGAGTCCATTGAGTCGATTGACTCCATAGAAGCCATAGCCACGAGCGATGACTCAAAAGCGGTCTCTAAGCGTGGCTGGCGATCTGGCACCTGCTCATCGAGATAGTAGCGAGGAACCTCATCTTTCACAGCCTCAGACAAAACATGGTCATGGGCTTCCAAGTGAGTAAAGTTCATTTTCCCCATGTGGACAATGTGTGCAGGGTTCTGGGTGGCCGATCGACAAGAGAGATGCGACTCCACGCTGCTGCTGAACATCGCGTTCAGGTTGCTGTCGAGCGGTGGGGTAGGGTATAGCGATGTCTCGTCAAAACCAAAATCCACAATTTGATCCATGTATGTATCGTCTCTGGACTTCATACTGCATGGAACAAAATAAGGACTCCGAAGACAGCATCCAACAGGAGAGAGGAGCTACAGAGGACAGGGTCTGTGGTATATATACATTACCGTGATGTGTGCTGTCCGGAGATACCGAGCCGGTCTGGAGCAGAAAATATTGCAACAGACCACTTGAAGAGGCTATTGTGGCTTGATGAGAGCACACTTGGGCCTCAGCAGAACACGGGTTCTGGTGAACCAGAAGGGTCAGACGTCACAATTTGCGGGGTGGTGTACGGGTTTTGGTAGCAAGAAATTTTTCAGGCGGTGAAGCGAAGAGCGCTCCTTTTTTTCCTTGAGCAAAGCTAACGCGTTTTTTTTTTGGATGAATGAGCGTGGAAAAATTGAGACACAAGTCTAGGTAGTGAGGACAGCATACCTGACAATCCGGACCACACAGACAACTATGGGACTTGAGACACACGAAAACTTGCCGTGGGTGGAGAAATATAGACCAGCCAACTTGGACGACGTTTACGGCCAACAATCGGTGGTGCAAACCATCAGAAAGTTTGCCAAAGACGGAAGAATACCGCATCTTCTATTCTATGGCCCACCAGGAACAGGTAAAACATCAACGATTATTGCATTGGCGAGGGAGTTGTACGGGAAAAACTACAAAAACATGGTGCTGGAGCTCAACGCGTCTGATGACCGTGGAATTGATGTGGTCCGGGACCAGATCAAGAACTTTGCCAGCACCAGGCAAATCTTCAACAGCGGTTTCAAGCTTATTATCTTGGACGAGGCAGATGCCATGTCGAACGCGGCACAGAACGCACTGAGACGGGTGATTGAGAAGTACACCAAGAACACGCGGTTCTGTATTCTGGCCAACTACTCGCACAAGTTGAACCCTGCGCTTCTGTCTAGATGTACGCGGTTCAGATTCTCACCGCTTGCTGATTCGGCGTTGCAGGAGCGGGTTGATCACGTGATTGGAGAAGAAAATCTGAGAATCACAGACGAGGCAAAACAGAGCCTGCTTCATTTGAGTCAAGGAGATATGCGTAGATCGCTCAATGTACTACAGGCATGTGCTTCTGCGGTGGAACCAGGCGAAGAGATCACAATGGATATGGTTTACGAGTGTGTGGGTGCTCCAAGGCCGCGATCTGTGGAGCTTGTGCTCGACTCGATTTTGAAGAACGACTGGACAGACGCGTACGCTACCATGACTAAGATCCGCAAGACCGAGGGGCTGGCGTTGGTGGATTTGATGAGCGGGTTTGTTGAGATACTGGACATGTACGAGCTTCGGCCGAGTACGCGCATGGAGATTCTCGAGGGGTTGGGAGATATCGAGTACGGGATATCTAAAGGCGGTAACGACAAAATTCAGAGCACTGCTGTGATTGGTGTTGTGAAGAGTGCGCTCGAGAACGAATCGTAGCGGTTATAATTGTACAGGACAGAGTGAGACAAGAAATAATGTTGATTATGTAATTTTTCACTCTTCTACTGTGTTTTTTTACCGAGGTGCGATAAAAAAAAGATAAGGAGACAACGGAATTTTGACAAGAAAAAAAGTGCAACCAAAACGTAGTAGAGTCACTTACTGAGTATCACTTCGTTTTCGTGATGGCAAAAGTTGTGGTTGTAGGTGCTGGAGTTGTTGGTCTGACCAGCGCGCTGCTGCTGGCAAGAAAGGGCCACAAAGTGACAGTTGTGGCCAAAGAACTGCCGGGAGACATTTCCGACTACTACACGAGCCCGTATGCTGGAGCGTTTTTTATTCACACGGCGTCTCTGGAGAATCCCGAATGGCTCGGTGAGCTGCAAGATATTTCTTCCTACTATGAGTTTTTGGAACTGGCTGAAAAAGACCCGACATCCGGGGTTTCCGAGAGAGAAACGCTAGTTTACATTCCCCGGATTTCTATGCACGAGGAGGAGTACAAAGGTCCTTGGTTTAAAGATCTTGTTCGCGATTACTCTGTGATTCGTCCCGAAGACTACCCAGTAGGTAGTTCTGGTGATGACATTGTTTTCGCGTTCAAATACACCGGCTTTATCATCAATCCTGTGCAATATCTGCACTATCTGTTGAGCAAATGCATTGAGAGCGGAGTTCAGTATCACAGACGTACTCTGGAGAGCCTGAGTTCGGCACGCGAGTATTTTATCGAGTCTATTGGTGTTTCATCTTCTCGTGGCGCGCGTTTTGGTGCCAGCACGCAGCTCGCAGCCAACGGTGCCGTTTTCGGGGTTGCGGACCTGGTGGTGAACTGCACGGGTTTGGGGGCCCGCGATCTCAACGCTAAAGACTCTGAGAACGACGTTCCGATCAAGGGTCAGACGCTGCTAGTGGAGAACAACGCTGAAAAGATTATTGTGGTGGAGCCCATGGACAAGGCGCATCCTACAGAGTCGCTGTACATTCTTCCTCGCACAGGCTACGGCACGCTGCTGACAGGAACGTATCTGTACCACGACCGCTCACTGAACTTTGACCCTGCGTTGACTGAGAGGATTAAGGAGCGTGCTCTGCGGTATGCGCCGGAGCTTGTGAATGCACAGTTCATGAAGAACCCGTCCCGGTTGGTGCCTGTGAAGTCGTTCATTGGGATCAGGCCTGGTCGAAAGGGCGGTGCGAATCTTTCGAGAGACGTTGAAAACGGGGTGGACATTGTGCACAACTACGGCTCGGGCCACAGTGGTTACCAAAACTCGTACGGATTGGCACACAAGGTTTTGCAGATGGTTGACGACGTGGTATTTGAGCGGGGTCTTAAAGCAAAGCTATAGCGCAATAATGAACCACAGTGAAGAAAAAAAAAATATTTAGACTTTGAAAAATTTAGAAGTGAAAATTATCCGTAAAAAAAGGCTTGTCTTTCAACACACACTCCCCCTCAAAAGAGACATCACACGATGCCGCGGGTGGAATCAGCAACAGCACAGCTCCAAATGGAGCAGAAAATAGCCATGAAGAACAGACGACGGGTTCTGGACCTCGAAGTCGACCTCTACATCAAGCTCAAGTCCCGAGTTGTAAGCTACGTCTCCGCCATCAAAGAGGGCCGAATCGACGACGTGAGTGTCGAGGACCTGGAGAAGGCACAGAAAGACTTGGACGTTCTTCGTTTCAAGACAAACCTCAATCTCACGGTGGACGCCCTAAAGTACGAGAATCTCAGCAAAGACTATGTGCAGATGGACGAGGTGATCAACGCCAAGCTACTTGGGTTCATCGACGCGCAGGTGGATGAAAACAAGAAGCTTTTGCAGAAAATTGATAACGCAAAAGAGCTGCTCAAAAACCGCCGCAAAATCAACGATATCATCCAGGAGTATATGAAACGCTCAAGAACGATATCGCTCACCAGCGAAGAGGTTGTGAGTCTGTTCGGCGACGAAATCGACTACAACATCATCCTCAAGACGGGCAGGCTCATCAAGGAGGATCGCGAGAACCAAAACAACAACGTGTACGAGTTTCATTTGAACAACAACGCGTCTTTCCAGCTCAGTTGCACGGAACAAAGCAAACAGATTGCGTCGAAAATTAGTGCCTGCGAAAGCTTGAGAAAACAGATCCAGGACACAAAAACCAAATGGGAATCCATCTCCCAGAGACTTCTGGGACTGCTGAACGCTTTCCACGACGAATTCGCCTAAGCTAGGCTTACGGGCATTTGTAATCTAATGATTGTCTACAATATATACAGTTGAGTAAGTTAGTTTCGTTACTGCTCCTCCACAAAATCGCTCTGCGATTGCTGGATCTTGTCGTCAATGAAGCCCTGAACCACCGCAATCTCTTTGGAGCCCGGAATCACAATCTCGCTGAGTCTGTACTCGTCAATCTTGGCGCACGCGTTCGCCACACCTTCCGCCGTGGCGCTCTCCTCAAACACCGTGTAAATCTCGGCAATGTCTCTGAGCTCACCCAGGTCCTCTCTACCAGCCTGAGCCACAAACTTGTCAAACTTGAGCTGTCCAACAAACTTCACACCCTCCAAGAACCGGAAGTCAACCTTGAGGTCGGCGTCGAGGTAGTGTGGAATGCCAAAAATTGCATACTGCAGTCTCTCGAGCTTGTCAAACCACTCGTCTGTCTCCACGTTCTCGCTCTCCAAGTATGTTTGCTTGAACTCTTGCAAATACTGCTCCCCGTTCTTCTTAAACTCGGCCTTGGCATTTTCCAGTCCGTGCTCTCTTTCCGTCAGCACCTGCTTGATACGCCACATACTTTTTCTGATCTCTTCACTCAAGTGGTCAAACTCGTGAGATCTCATACTCTCCACCTGCGAGTACACGTGTGTTTCTCTGTACAGCTTGTTGCGCTCCTTGAGACACACATACCAGAGAGAGTGCAAGTCTTCAAACGACTTTCTGCGCAGCTCCGGAACCGTCCACGCGCGGCCCGTAAACTTGATATCCTCCGGAGTTCTCACAAACTTCTTGTTTGGGAAAAACTCCCACAATGGATGGTCTTCGGCGACCGTGATGTTATCTATGGTTGGCAAAATTGGTGGTCTTAATTTGATATGCGGCGAGATCCGGTACCCTTTTCTGGCACGGGCGCCGGCCACTGCGCACGAGTGAAACTTAGATATTTGCTGTTTGATCATCGTGACGTTTGTGCTAAAAAGTCCACCCTTCAAGCGCTTGTTGGCGGTTCTTCAGCGGTCTTTTGTGGGTTGAGTGTGCTTCATTATTTTCATCGACAGCAAAAAAAACTGGAAAAAAAAAGAGCTCAGAAAATTTTTTGAACGAGCCAGATTGCTGATGTGCGTGATTATGTAATCATTGAGCCGCATAGTGTATTCTTTTTGGGGGGTGGTTTTTTTTTCACATCCTTTATATGCACTTTCTTAAAACATCAACTCGTGCCCGCCCTCCAGACAGCTCCTGAAGTTGAAGTTTGACATACATCGCGCAACATGACATCTTTCTCTCTCATACGAATGTTGCTCGCCAGAACGAGCCTACATCCGCAGCCAATAAAGCGGGCCAACTTTCACAGCCTCTCCGTGATTCAATACTCCGAAACACCCAAGGTCAAGATACCAAGACCAAACAAAATGCCACCAAGACCCTCAATTCCCGAATCAGACATTTCCGAAAAGTTCATCAAGGGTGGTTCCGGGAAAGGCGGTCAGAAAATCAATAAAACCTGTTCCAAAGTTCAGCTCACACATCTTCCAACAGGTCTCGTAGTGACGTCGCAGGCGACAAGATCCAGAGACCAGAACAGGAAGATTGCCCGGCAAATTTTGGCCTCTAAAATTGAAGATCTGACCAAAGGCGAGCTCAGCCGAAACTCCATAGTAAGTGCGCGGAAACAGATGGTGAAACAGCGAGCCAAGAGAAAAACCAAGGCCAAATATAGGGCATTGGAGGAGCTCAAACAGAGTTCACATGTTGAAGAAGGGGTTTTCGTGATAGAAGAGGAGGAAGAATTTGAGGAAACTGATAAAAAGGCTTGAACATGCAGTAAGATTCGCATTTGCTCGCTTAACGATAAACTAAAGAACATTAATTGCTATAAAATACATTCAAACTGCTAATAAAATACATCTCAACAAACTGCTAATAAAATACACAAACGTAGGATCATCATTTGATGACATTGGCCTTTCTCAGACTCGCAACCTGGGCATTGTAATTCTTAGTCCCGTGGTAGAGCTCAAGCAACTGCTTCAAATGAGCATCATCGCTGTTGAGCCATTTGATAGCCTTGTCGGACCAAATTCCTGGTTTTTGAGCCAACAACTCAACACCTTCAGTCTGAACATAGTTTTTGATCGAGTCCAAAATCAGACTTCTGTTCGCAGCACATCTGTGCATCAGATAAACAGTGTAGTACTCCTGGACCCCGATCTCTTTCAACTGAGAGCTGATCTGCTTAATAGGCTTGGTGACAGATGGATCCAGAATGGATTCAACTTTCTCAAAAAACTCCTCTTTGCGGGGCCTAATCTGGTCCAAAGTCATAGGTAATCCGAACTTGGAGCTCGAGTTGGAGAAGGGTCTTTCGGAGAAAAAGTTGGTTGGCTCTTCAACAAATTCTGTAGGCTCTTGCAGGTTTTCGATGTCCGGGTCGATATTTCCTGGGTCAGCAACTCCAACACCAGGGTCTGCTTTCATCCTCTTAGTAGGCCTTTCGTCGTCTTGTTCCACTTCTGGAGTCTGTGAAAGTGTTTGGCCAATCGATTGGGTGAGGGTTTGGAACTCGTGTTCCGCCTGGTGCTGCGCAGCCATCGCAATAGATCTTTCAATCTGTTCCTGCGGCGTTGGGTGCAAAAACTGGTTCTCGGGTCTTGAAGCAGGCACAAATCCGAGATCTTCTGAGGATGGAAGTTCGATTGAGTTGATGTTGGCGTCCAAAAACTCGTTTCCCTCAGGAATATTTGGAAAGTACAATCTAGGACCGGGGTTTTTCTTGAGGTGTTTTCTCGCACTGATCCAGTCCTTGTTGGCCATATTCGATGGCTGTGGCACTTTCTCTTGGCGAACCTGCATCAGATAGTACTTGAGGTAATTGGCAATACCAAAAATGCTCAAGAAGTTTTTGTATCGCTGTCTCCAGGACTCTGACGTGTGGTTTGGGTGCACTGTAGCGTAATCGTCGAAAAATCCTGTTGGGAAGTTGATCGACTCGAATCCACGGTCATCAGCCACAGGTCTAAGCTTAAGATAGATGGATTTGCACATTCCAAAATCTTCGTCTGCGGAAAACGTGGTTGTCTTCTTCTTCATTGAGTAATCGCGGATGTAGTTACCGTTCTTGTCCTTAAGAAGGTTTCTATCTGAGTCGGCTTTGTAGACAAACTCGATCTGGTACTTGAGAGTACGAATCCGCTCACGAAGAGAAGCTGGTGTGCGGTGTCTGGCGCTGAAATAGTCGAGCACGGCAATGTCTTTGTAAATCTGGTGGCCCTTGAAGCCCATCCAAGGCCGTTTGCGGATCTCCTCAAAAAGAACAGCATCCTCCTCTGGGGTGAAATAGCGCATGGCAGAAGAGCTTGTGATGCTGCTGATGTCCTGCGAATGATGGGTGGTTGTGAGAGCGGTGGAGTTACTCGAGGTGGGCGAGTGTAGTACGTATGAGGCAAGCGATTGCAGGCCTTTGAGGACAGAATCCTCCACAAACTTGTATGAATACACGTGGAAGCGGCGGAGATCATCGGAGAGAAGATACTCAGGAGAGGAGAGGATGATTGTGTCTTTGGTGACGGCGGCCATGATAACTCCCTGGTTGGATTCGATCATGTTGATAAGATCGATGTTTCTGTCAAGAGGGGGATACAGGTAGAATTTCATTGGCTGCGACGCCGCATCCAGAAACAGGTCTGATTGCGGCGTCACAGATGTTGCGTATTGCTGGTGATCGCTCATTGCGGGCGGAGGTAGTGGTGAAGTGATAAGAGATGAAGAGATAACTGTTTGTTTTTGGTCAGTGTGAGGTGGGTGTTGGTGTTAGTGTGCTGTTATTTTGTAAACATTTGGGAGGGAAAATTTGTTGGTTATGAGCGTGTGCAATCTCCCGGTGCAAGGTGTGATGATTGGCACTGTCTATACAGCGATGATTTGGCCCAGCAACGCTATAATTCTTGGGTGTTGGGGATTCTGTAGCTCTTAAACGTCCTTGTTGTGTGTGCTGTGTGTGTGTGATGGTTTGTTGATAGTTATCTTGGTGTGCGTTTTCCCTTCTTGCTCACTTCTTATCTCTAATTATCCTGCATTTTAAATTTTTCAACAGGCACTGTGGACCAAAAAAATGTAGCATAGTCTCTCTGCAGAGGAATACCTGCTCGCTGTAGCAGGCGCAAGACAAGAATGCACCTGCTGTGGTACCGTGGAGCTGAGCGGCCGCGAACAGTTGTTCGCTAGGATCGGTTTCCTTCGGTGTCGTCTGAGCACAACACCAGCCGTGTCGCGATGGCTGCCAGCCGTTTCGGAGATTACTCTATTGTCTCTATTGTTTCGCGCCTAGCCGGGAATTCAAAATATTTTAAACAAATTACTTTATCGATTCCCACCGTCAACATCGCTCCCTCTTTTGCAACCGCTCTGTCCCCGCATGTCACGAAGCAGACAGAGATCGCGGTCGCCGTCACCGGCGCCGAGCAGCAGGCCGAGATCGCGGGAAACATCGCCGCTGCGCTCGCTCAACTTTTCGCTTCCAAGCCGCCACCATCACCACCACCAGCCTCAGCTTGAAGACCTCCCGATTCTCGAGGACGAGGCAGAGAGTGGCGCGGACGAAGAGCTGTTTTCGCCCGTTTTGCCTGTGTTTAGCGACTCGCACCGTGCAGACAACGATTCGTCTGCGGCCAGCGTCCAGCTTTTGCGGCCAGAGACCAGTCAACGCATCGCCCAGGAAATCGAGGGAGACTTCGACCAGCAGTTTTACCAGGACACAGAGATGCAAAATCTTGCGCGCATGGACAAAAGACAGCATATGGACCAGATTGACCTGGGTGACCCGTACTCGAGCGACGACGAGACCACCGACAACGACGGCGACACGGATCAGGCCGACGGGTCAGGAAAAGAGAGTGCGGTGCAGCTGTTGGAGGCTGACTCTGCAGAGCACCTGCCGCCTGCAACCAAAATGCGCACTTTCCTGCGACGGCTTACGCTGCACGGTGCAGAGCCGCCGGCCGAGCTGGCAAAAAGCGAGACAGCACACGATGCAGTTTCCATCAGGACGCACGCGAGCACACAGGCTCCGCTGCAGACGCTCGCGTCGCGTCTGTTCCACGGGTTCAGCCTGATGCCCGGAGCCGCGGTGCGGCCTACCACCAAGCGAGCGGCCGACGAGGAGGAGCTGCTTCTGGCAGACCCAGACGAGATGAACGAGGCGAGAGACATTGTCGGGACCCACATTGCGTTGAAGAACCTGAAGAAAAAAACCGCGAGAGAGCCGCCGACAAGTGAGGAAAGCGAGTTTCTCATGAAGCCGCTGCTGGAGGGCTATGACGAGACGGTGACGAACGAAATCCCACTCCCCGACAAGGTGCGCACAGGGATTCCGTCGAGTCTGATGCGACTCTACAACCCGGAGGACGCTTTTGCAGAGTTTGAGGAGGACTTTGAGCAGTCGGACGTGGAGGAATCGCGATTGAAGAAGAAACTGAGAAAATTGCGGCTGTACAACCGGTCGAACTCGTCGCAAACGGACCTGCTTTCGCCGCAGTCGTCACTCGAGAGCGCAGGCAGCACGCGTCCCTTGCACAAACGTGCGTTTTCGGGGAGCTCACTTGCAAGCATTTTCTCGAGGGACAAGCGTGGTTCGAACGACAAGCTGGAGATGCCAAAGTTTTCTGCGTCGCAGACGCCCGACAAGAGCCACCTGAAAGAGCTGCTGCGGATCACCAAGAAGCGGAACCACGAGACGTCAGCACGGATCACAGTGCACATTGCGGACATTCTGCAGCGGCAGAAATTCATTCTGACGCTGTGTAAGGCGTTCATGCTGTACGGAGCACCAAACCATCGGCTCGAGGAGTACATGGGAGCCGCCGCACGCGTGCTGGAGATTGACAGCTCGTTTATCTACCTGCCGGGGTGCATGATTGTGTCGTTTGGAGACCCTTCGACGCGCACGTCGGAGATGAAGCTGGTGCGGGTGTCGCAGGGCCTGGATCTCGGAAAACTTGACGAGGCGCACCAGCTGTACAAGAACGTTGTGCACGACCGACTGGGCGTGGAGGAGGCATCTGAGAGGCTGGAGGAGCTTTTGGGCCGGGCTAATTATGTCAACACGTGGTGGTGCATCTTTCTGTACGGTGTGGCGAGCTGCACTGTGATCAGCTGGGCGTTTGGCGGATCGTGGCTCGACATCCCACCGACGTTTGTTCTCGGGTGTTTGCTCGGGTTTCTGCAACTGGTAGTGGCGCCGAAATCCTCGATATACTCGTCGGTGTTTGAGGTGAGCAGCTCGATCTGGCTGAGTTTTATTGGCCGTGCCATAGGCACGATTGGAGGTGGAAAGTATTTCTGCTTCAGCGCGGTGGTTCAGGGCGGCCTGTGCATGATTTTGCCCGGGTACATTATTTTGAGCGGAGCGTTGGAGATCCAAAGCCGGTCGCTTGTGGCGGGGTCTGTGCGGATGTTCTACGCAATTATCTACTCGCTATTTCTCGGGTTTGGACTGACGCTTGGGTCTGCTTTGTACGGGTGGATGGACAAGTCTGCGACGACCAATACGTCGTGCACGTCCAACATTTCGCCGTGGTTTAATTTCCTGTTTGTGCCGCTATTCAGCGTTTCGCTGTCGCTGGCATCACAGGCGCAGTTGCACCAGCTGTCGATCATGACTGCGATTGCGTGCGGTGGCTATGTGGTGTCGTACTTTTCTGCGCAGCACTTTAGCATCACCGAGTTCAACTCTGCGCTGGGCTCGTTCACGATCGGACTGCTGAGTAACCTATACTCGCGCACGGGCAGGTCGTTCAGACGGATTGGGTACTGCAACTCGGCGTTCACGTCGATGCTGGCGGGGATTTTTGACCAGGTTCCCGGCGGGGTTGCCTCGAGGAATGTTCTTGCTGCGGGGATCAGCCAGCTTTCGAGCGCCAACAACGGCACGACTTCGACGACGCTGAGCACGAGCACGCTTTCTTTTGGAATTTCCATGGTGGAGATTGCGATTGGAATTACTGTGGGGCTGTTTTTCAGCACGATGGTGGTTTATCCGTTTGGGAAGAAGGGGACGGGGTTGTTTAGTTTGTAGAGCTGCGAGCGAAGCGACAAGCAATTGATATAGACAATTTTAAAGAGCGAACTAGCGGTGCGACACTGCACCAAGGAAGCCTACGGGTGGCTGTGTTGGCCATTTGCCAGACGATAATACCTCCTTTGCTAGTTGGTCTCTTCTGCACGCTCGTGGAGATAGTAGCGGGAGCAGCCAAGACCGACGGGACAGGCTCGTTGGCCAATGGGAACGCTCGTTCGTATCACGGATTCTCCACTGCTGGCAGTTCCCTGACAATGTCTCCGGTTCTGGGACTCGTTTTGCTCGCGGCTGGCTCACCCGTCAATTTACCTAAATTAGTCGCACCAAAAAATATTATCGCACTAAAAAAACTCTCTTCATCCTTATCACTTCCCCCGCACCGCACCGCACCGCACATCACAGCACAAAACCATGCCATTGACACTCCCCGCGGTGGAGACGCCGCACAACGACGCTTCGAGCCTCACGCCCGCGGAACTCACGGGAGACGTGCCGTTTTACAGACTGCAATCGTCGGTGTGCGTGGACGAAGAGCTCGAGATGCTTGTTCTCTTCGGCGGCTTTGACCAGGACGACAGCATCGACGACAACGTGTACATACTGGACCTCAAAAACAACAAGTGGCTTGCTCCTCGCAAGAGCGGAATCTTCAGAGAAGGCCACTCGTGCACAGCGCTGGGCAAGGGAAAAGTGCTGGTGTACGGAGGACTGCCCCTGGACGAGCAGTACCACCAGATAACACGGAGCACGAGCTCGGCCAAGAACGCTGCGCTGCGCAACTCGCAGGTTCTTGAGTACGACCTCACGGAGGACACGTGGTCGGTGCCGTTCCAACACCCGGCAACCGCAAACCTGCCCGGCTGCATCTCTAGACACTCCATCTGTCTCTCGAGCGACAAGTCACGTGTCTACATCTCGGGGGGCTACAACAACGCCATCAAAGAGGAGCCCGTTGACGATCTGTACTGTTTTGATTTGCGGTCGGGAAAGTGGGACCGGCGCACGTTTGTGAGCCGTTTCGACCACTTTGTGTGCGAGGCCGACAACAAAATATGGTCCTTTGGCGGGCTCTCGAAGCAGATGAACCACGTGAAGAAAATCGCCGCTTTCGACATGGAAAACAACGCAATTGGCGAGCTCAGACTCAGCAACATGCCCAAACTCGTCACGGGCAACCACGCGTACGTTCAGGTCGCAGGACACCGGGTGCTGGACATCCTCACGTCGCAATGGTCGCTCGACCAGGAGACCGTCAAGCCGTCGATCGGCGTTTTCGACCTTCACAGACTCAAGTACAGTCCCGTGGTGAGCGGAAACTTGAGCCTGTTGACCCAGTTCCGCTGGAAACACTTCTTTGTCCACCAGGAGAACCTCTGCATGATTGGGTACCCGCTTACCCCCGACACAAACGACACTTCCTACGACTACAACCTGACCCATCTGGTCAAGATTCCGCTCTCGAGCCTCGGGGTCTCGCAGCAAGCGGCCGAGAGCGCCGAGACTCCCGCGTTGCTCGCTCAGTTCCACCAGTGGTACGAGACCGGCGAGTTTACTGACTTCCAGATCACGGCTGTCGACTCCACTCAGCGGCCCAGCGACGACGAAGACGGCGCCGCAGCCTACGACAAGTCCGAGCCTTTGCACGTGCACAAGCTCGTGCTGATGTCGCGATGGCCCTACTTCAAACGGCTTTACCAGAGCGGAATGGCCGAGACATTGACTAACGAAATGTTCATTCCAGAGCCCGTCTCGTGTGTTTCCCGCATGATCACGTATTTCTACACCAATTCGATCGAAGGCTGCACGATCGATGACACCACGGGGCTTCTGATGCTCTCGGAGCTGTACGAGCTGCGTGAACTGCGCTCGCTGCTGCTGAACCGTATCTACACCAACGGGTTCCGGATCAACACGATTCTCAGAATATGGGAGATTTCTCTGTACCTTTCGGACCCGATTTTGAGGACAAACTGCGAGTCATTTGTGTTTCATAACTGGGGAAAGCTGGTGAAGAGTAAGCATTTCCGCAACCTCGAAAAGAGTTTGATGCTACGGCTGTTTGAACGGCTTGGAGACGACAGCAAGATCGTGTATGCAACCGAGGAGCTTGAACACTCTGGTTCGGCACAGAAAAAGCTCAAGCTGTCCGACGACAACACAGACGGGTCGCTCACGCGGTTTTCAACTCCAATCCCCTCTGCGGTTCCTGTTTTTGGCACTCCCAGCGCGTTTTTGGGGGGCATAGGAGACGTTTCACCGCCGCCATTTGCTGAAGAGGAGGAGGGAGATGATGATGATGATGATGAACACAGTCGTTTTGTTGATAGCGGGTCTCTTTTGAGACAGTTGGGGGATGATGATGATGATATGCAAGTATAGACTAGCAAATGACGGATGAAGCGAGACAGTCGGAGCCTGTCAACTTGTCCAGTGTCAACTTTTGCCCTGCAATCAATCTCCCTACAATGCTCGCAAATGATCAGTGAAGTTTGTCGTGATCTGATCGGAAAAATCACTGTTTTCGCCTGTCAATTCACTATTTGCCCCATTATGTGCTCCTCTTTTACGCCTTTATATGACATTTGATATTCGCTACTTCACACCGGTGCTCACCCCTCGTAAATGGCTTACTCTCGCAGCAACAAAGACTCGCTCTGCTTGTAATCAGATACCTCCCGCTTCTCTAAACCACCTCACAGCCCTGTCAAACCCAACAACAACCAGCCCATCGTTGTCTCCCTCTCCCTGAATAGCACCCGGCCTGGTAAAAACAAGCGAACAGCAAACTGCATCGTCCAGCCGGTTGGAATTGGCCAGCGCCTCGTCGTCCACGTCCGACTTGCTCACCACAATCGTGGCCTCTTTTTGTCTAGTTTTCGTGCTCCAGATCCGGATCGTGTTGTCCAGCCCGCCCGTGGCCAGTAAGGTGCCCTCGTCATTAAACGAGACGCCCAGACACCAGCTCTGGTGCGCATACCCGCCAATGCCAACGTTGGCCGAGTGCGTGGCGTTGGTTAGACTGCCAATCACCTCTCCGTATTTCACGTCATATAGGTAAACCGTGCCGTACGAGCCCGAGTCTCGCGCAACAGCCAGAATAGATCCTCCAGGCGAGAACTTGACGCTTCTAACGCTCGAGAGCGAGCTCGAAGACGTGGCACGCAGCCCGTGTGACTGGAACTCGTATAGCGGCTTCAAGTACTCGAGATCGTAGATGTAAACCGTCCCGTTTTGGTGTCCAACGGCCATCCGTTTGAACATGGGATCCAGATCAAGACACATGGCAAACGACGCGTCGGTGGCTGCCGTCGTGCCCACGTACGAGAGCAATCCGTCAATCTCGTCTTCTGGCTTGCCCACATTGAGTGAGTAAACCTGGGTCTGTCCGCTCGAGAGAGTCACGGCAAGCAGGTGTTTTTCTCCCTCATGGTCCTTCATGAGTTTGACGGCCCAAAACGAGGTCTTTTCCGCCTTGAGCTGTGCCGGCAGGTCTGACACTGGCTCGAGCTCTTTGGACTCAAAGTTGTAGCTGAAAAGGTAGAAAGTGCCCGAAAAAGACACGGTTGCCACGAGCAGGATCCGCTCACCCACAACAGTGTCCTCAAAGACGCTCGCGTGGTGCAGTCCGAGTCTGTCAACGAGTTTTTCGAGTACTAGAGGGCGTTCTGGTGAGTGGTTGGACCAGAGCTTGAGGAATCCGTCTGCCGAGCACGTGACCGTGAAGTCTTTCGTGGGCGTCACGTCGAGGATATCGGACGCGTGCGCGTCACCAACTATCGCGGTGGAGATGTATTGTTTTCCCATGGCGGAGGCGTGTGGTGGGAGTAGAAAAGAGGGAAATCAAAATTTTGGGGACAATTTGAACTTTGGATTTTTTTTTTATAGATAAATCGTGCAAATTTGAAGGATTTTGAGTTTGGATTTTTTTTGTTAGATAAATAAATAGATATTTTAATCGTGTGGGTTTTTTTTTATCTCCACTACTGATCAATCCATACAAAAAACAACATGGTGGAGGTGACCATTCCATCAACAACGCTACAGAACGGCTATCGGCTCTATAATGTCGAAATTTTGCGCGAAAAAGACGCGACTCCGCACAAAATAACCAAACGATACAGCGACTTTGCCGCTTTTGTCAAACAGCTCGAGGCCCACGCAGGCCGGCCTGTTCCGTACTCGCTGCCTTCCAAATACTCGTCGATTTTCCGCGCGTCGGAATCCACTGTTGATGAGCGCAAAAGCGGGCTTGCCGAATTTCTTGCAGAGCTGTTGAACGACCAGGACTGGAAGAACAGCCCCATCCTAGCCGAGTTTGTCCAATTCCCTCTCAGGGAGGGCGCACACAACAGCGCGGCCAGCACAGAAATCGACTCGCCGCTGCATTGGCTTGACACGCTGCGCGAGGTGAAGTCTGTGCTCCAAAATGTGCGCACCAAGATGTTTTCGCAGGCTGCCAACACGCTCGAGTGCCGGCGGCTGTTGGAGACTGCACGCACGCGCATAGAGAGTCTTCACGCATATCTGGACCGCGCGGGCCAGGAGCTTGGCCCGGGCGAGACGGCGAGACGACGGACTCTAGTGGCGCAACAGCAGCAGGACTACGCGGAGCTGAGCTCGCTTCTAGTAGGGATGGCAGGATTGGCCCAACCGAAACAGACACCGTCTGTGCTTCTTGGGACCGGTACTTCTGGAAAGCGGAGTCTTGGAAAGCCGCGCGAGACGGAGGCTACAAAGGGACTCGATAACCAGCAGCTTTATGTTCAGCAGCAGCAGCAGCTGAGCAAACAGGACGAGGACTTAGAGGGGCTGAGGCAGATTATTCACAAACAGAAGGAGATTGGGTGCGCTATTAACGAGGAACTGAGTGTTCAGAACGAGTTGTTGCGCGGGTTGGACGATGGGGTTGAGCAGAGCCAGCAGAAGATGAACACGGCGAAACGGAGAATCGGGAGGATTCTTTGATCATACAGTGTCAGAGCTGTGAGAAAAAAGTAGCTACATGCAACCAGTGTTGACTGTCATGTATCGACATGGGTATTCGTACAGGGTATGAATGAGCACGGAGTGAATCAATTACATAATCAAGGCAAAGCTCAAGTCATCACACAGAGCCAGTGTCTGACTGTCCTGCTTTTGAGACTACTTCATGAGCACCTCGGGTGCATCGCGTGAAGAAAGTATGTCCACTTTTTGAAACAGCTACACACTGGTCTCTACACATTCGCTCCATGATGAACGCCATCAACTGTCCAGCACTCCACCGTGGTTGCGACAGTCACTTCGGTGTGACTCTCTGTGCTTGCAGTATGACTCGCTTTAGTCGTTTATTCTGGTCTCAACAGATACCCCTGAACGAGGCGTGGGCATGCTCGGCATGTTCGTCAGCGGAAGCCCGTTCCCGATCATCCCTGAGCCTCATGAGACTTTCGTTACCGTCGTTGGCAATGCTCAACAACATGTTGTACACCATACTTCCTCCCGCAGACTCGGTGGAAGCGTTGGCGTGCTCCCGGACAAGCTCGAGAGACGTGGTGAGAACGTCCACAACCTCGACAATGTCGTGCATCAGCTTGTCGAGCAGCTGCGACGTGAGGTTGTACTTGGCCACTATGCGTAAGATTTCATTGTTGGAACCCTCGGCGGGCGGCTCAGGCGTGTGTGGCAGCGAGTAGTTGGGGATGATCCACTTTCTGCTGCGGAGCAGCTTGGAAACCATGGACTGCGGGATTTCAGGGTACTTTTCGGAGAATTCGCGGGAGAACTGGAACGAGACAACAGGCAGAGCCGGGTTGAAGTCAGCGTGGCTGGAAAGAGCATTGTGAGCGACCCTGTGGGCAGCTCCGTGGGCAGCCCCGCGAGCGGTAACCCCCACAGGCAGGTGCAAATCCGAGACACACGTGAACAAACCTGTCTCTTCGAGGAAGTTCGCCAGCAGCCGCGCGTTTGTCAGACAGTTGTCGAATATCTCATAGAATCCGCGATGGCCGAGGTGGAGAAAGTTGAAGTACTGGTGAACCACCTGGAAGCCTGGGCGCGAAAAGTTGAGATTAAACGACTCCTCGAGCCCACCCAAATACTGCAGCTGGAACTTGAGCTCTTGTGGGAGCCATTCCTGATTGCGGAAGATGATCCAGCCGAGACCCGCGGTCGCAAAGCCAAACTTGTGGCCCGAACAGTTCACCGACTTGACCCGCGGCAGACGGAAGTCCCAAACCAGGTTGGGATAGACGACCGACGCAATGATGGCCCCGGACGCGCCGTCCACGTGGATTGGCACGTGGTGGCCGGTATCGGCTTCGAACGAGGTCAGAATCTCGTCCACACGCTGCACGTTCTCAAAACCACCCGTGAACGTTGAGCCGAGAATCACAAAAACACCGATGGTGTTCTCGTCAAGATTTTCGCGGATCTTGTCGTAGTCGATCAGAAAGTTGTCTGGCGAAACAGGAACGATCCGAGCCTCCACGTCGAAGTAGCGTGCAAACTTCTCCAGAGCCACCTGGCAGCACGACGCCATAAGGACGTTCGGACGCTGCGTGTCGAGGCCCTGTGCGCGCCGCTTGGCCTGCCAATTCTTCTTCATGGCCAGCCCGCCCAGCATGATCGCTTCGGACGAGCCCGTGCAAGCGGTCCCCACAGCAGTCTCGCCGGCGGGAGCCGCGCTGCCGTGGCCGCCCTTGTGGCCGTCCGCGTGCCACAGATCTGCCAGCATCGACACACACCGCTGCTGAAGGTCCAACAACATCGGATACTCATCGTTATCCGCAAGGTTCTTGGTGAGATTCTCCATCACCAGTTTTTGCGCGTTTTCTTCAAGATGGGTGTTGACAAATGACGCTAGATTCAATGTCGTGCTGCCGTCGAGTGTCAAATCGTCGTGCAACATGTCGTACACCTGCACCGGATCCATCCCGTTCTCCGGCAACCGGTACTTGTCCTGAATTCCCCGGAACCGGGACACCAGCCGCGATTCGGGCTCATCTGCTGCCCGTTTTTCGTGTAGTTTGTTCTTGGCAAAAATGTATTTGCCAACCAGTTTTCTTCTCGGAGATTGCTCCTTCACGAGCCGAGCCTCTAAAAGGTCGGGATTGATGTGCACGGAAAGGGTCATGATGGCGAGAAAGCACAATTGTGGGGAGATTTAATAGTTTCGGCATGGGGCAAAGCGGTAGAATTCTGCCTCTTTTTATACCTCGAAATAATTCCTGCAAGTTGCTGCGTGCGGCTTTTCTTTAGTCCAAAGGCAGTGCAAAGCAAGTAGCGAAGCGAGCAACGAGCAATGCCACAAGCACGAGCAAGCTTGTCAGATTGGACATAATCAAATGAGCCACCAATGCGACACTACAGTGTATGTCTCATCACTATTGCTGCGCTTGTAGGTGCGCACTACAAAACATTCGTAATGTTCAAAATTTCTGGGGTAGATCTCAACGGTTATGCACCAAAGAGAAGTGGCCTGATTGGTTGATCTGTTACACCCAACACATAATTTCTAGACAAATAAAGCAAATTGTTTTTTATATATACCTCATATACTATCCAGTCAACGAACAAATGAAGCAATTTCATACACTAACGAGAACGACCAGTTCTGTTGGTCAAATGCTTCGTTAAATGCTCAAATACTGCTTAATCGCCTCCTCAGTCTTGCTCACCAATTCCCTGTACTTCCGCTGCGTCTCAATCTGGTCCAAGAAGATCTTGTACTTTGTATTGAGCAACTTCCGATCCGGATCATTTGAACTTGATGGGAAAATGATCCGACCAACACCTGACAAATCGCTCATCACTTTCCACAACTTGTCTCCAGGTTGCAGCACTCCCGTTGGCTTCCTTAACGAAGACGCTCTTCTTCTATTCGACAAGAAGTTCTGGGAAGCAGTCGCCTGCGCTTTGCTCTTGGATCCGAAAGAAATCAACTCTTCCTCTTCTTCGTCAGAGACATCCACCACAGGCTCACCGAGCTGCTTCGACTCGTCCTCAATAGGCGTCATGATAGGGAAGGGATACGACGATTGCGCGTTACCAGCTGCAAGCGCACTGATCGAGGTCATCGATGCTGTCGCTGATGGCGCGGTGTATGGAGAAGGAGGCTGGTCTGGGTTTGTAGCATCATTATTAGTCATGAATGAAGCATTAGAGTTTCTTCTTGACTTTGACGCTGGGTCCTTTAGTTTCTTGAGCGCATCCTCCGCAGCAACAGCTCCCAACATGGCAGCTCCAAACACAACAGACGCATCAATGTATCTTGGAATCACAATAGGCAACCCTGTACAATCCGCGAGTAATCTCATAAGCAACCCGTTTCTGCACTGTCCTCCACTCATGAAAATAGCATTGATTTTGTACCCAGAAGCCTCCATCTTTTCAATAATCTGTCTAGTTTGTTGTCCAATAAACTCACACGCTCCCAAATACTCTATGGCCAGCGAGTCCAATGACGTGTCCATGGACTGTCCGATAATCGAAGCTTTCATCTGAGGGTCAGCAATTGGCGATCTGTTTCCGTGGAAGTCTCCGTAGAAAAACAAGTTCTTTGCCAGTGCAACCACGGATCTCTCCTTCTTGGTCTTTTTCAAAGTCTCCAACCTAGAGTTTAAGAAATCGAACCTGGAACACCCGGAAGCCTCAGATGCAACACCAAGCTCCGTGTACGCTGGGTGGGTCGACAAAACGTGTGCCAACAGTGCACCGGTGCACGATTGTCCTCCTTCCGCCAACCAAAACCCTTTGGCCATGACATCTCTGTAAGGACCCCAAACACCTTCGACAAAAATTGGCTTGTCGTCGAGAACAATGTGACACGTCGATGTTCCAGCCACTGCAGCCAAACGACCGGTGGCCTTGCCCATTCCAACAAAGTTCTTGTCTTGCTCGACAAGACTCTCAATTGGAATCTCCGTCTGGGCAGCCACGGTACCAATCCATCCAGCGTATGCATCAATGACACCAGAACCAACAAAACAATCGGTCGTGAGTCCCAATTCCTCTGCTGCCGTCTCTGTGAGAGATCCAACAGTTTCTCCGGCCGAGAGATACTTGCCGTTGACGCCAGACAAACCACCGAGTCTTCTGAAATTGTCCTCAACAAGCTCTGGGAGGTCAACTTGATTCAAGAACTCCGCAGACCACCCGTTTCTATTGGTTATTCCATCCGGGATGTATCCTTGCTTACAAACGGTGGAACAATACGATCTCGTCTCCTTTCCGGTAGCCTTGTGGGTGAGAAAGTCTGCAAGATCGTAAAATTTGCAACTTTCAAACAAGGAGACACCGTTTGAATCTTTTGGCATGTGGTTTTTGAGCCACTTCATCTTAGGAAGCTCCATCTCAATGGACATCTTTCCACCAACATACTTGAGACACTCGTCGCCCGTGGCGTTGATCTCGTTCACTTCCACCTCAGCACGGTGGTCCATCCACAAGATAATGTCTTCTAGATTATCCTCCCAATCAGGGCCGACGGCAGTTGGCTCGTCCGTCTTTTCGTTGATCACCACTAGAGAACAGGTAGCGTCGAAGCCCACACCCAAAACTCTTGAAGGATCGATGTGCGACTGGGAAATAGCAGTTTTAGTACAGTAGCAGATCGACTCCCAAATTTCCGTCGAGGACTGTGTGATGTGGTTCGCCTTCAGTTCGTGACGAGTGATTGGTCTCTCAGCGAGTCCCAGAATGGCCCCTGTTTGGTCAACCACGGCAGCTCTGGCTGAGCCCGTGCCGACGTCCACCCCGACATAGTAGATCGGCTCCTGGTGCTTTGCATCTGCCGAAGGCAGGTTTTTAAGCGACAGATGGAATGGGTTGGTGAATGATTTGGTATGTTGAATATGAGACATCTCTTACAAAGAATGCTTCTCTTCTATCTGAAACGACCAGCAACTCAAATCGGATTTCAATGTATTCGCCGAACAAACAAATGTTATTTTCAGCGTTTGCACAGAATTGAACGGTCTCAGTGAATGTTTCAGCGACTAATTGAGCTTGGGAATAAGAACAATACTTCGTTGATACAAACTTAGGGGGAACTTGTAGTCTTTTATATATGCATGTGCTGGTGGCGCAAAAAACAAAAATACGTGGCTGGTGAGCGCCCCCGATGGTTCCCTGCTCGGGTCGCGCCCCGCGAAATCGTCTTATCTGTGGCGGTGCACCGCGAAATGGAACTCCGTGCAAAGGTCAATTCTGCCGGCAGCAGGTAAAGCCTAGTACATGGGCTCTACGGAGTTCAATGAACAGCATCTTGTCCAGTCTACCAAGCCACAGGTGCTGTCTTCTCACCCCCATCAGCCTCAAATCGGACGGCCTCCGCCCTCAACTGTGCCAGCGCAACCACAGCAACCCCCCTCTCTTGCTCGCCTGCTTACCATTACGTCATAGCCTGTCGGAGCTTTTTTTTTATAATTCAGATTTAATTTTACATAATACATTACTTAACAGCGCGGAATAGAGTAGAAGTGGTGATGATCGGTACAGACCTTAGCTGGTTGACGACGACGATGCCGAAACCGATGACTGCGCGCCCGCACCGTTGGCCCCACCCGCGTTTCCACCACTGCCCTTGTTCAAATACTTGTCGCAAATACCCACAACAAAGTCAAACTGCTCGTTCTTCTCGATCGTCTTGTTCAAAATCTGTATGGTAATTTTCTTCGTTTGCTCTTCAGTGGCAGTCTCCATCGACTTTTCCACCAGCGAGCACAAGAATAGCTCCAGCGCGCGCCCCACCGCCACCGGTGTGGCCTGAGCGACTTTCCCTATATCCTCGTCGCTCTGCATGAGCTTTTTGATCCGCGCGGACGGAAAATGCGTTTTGATTCGACTGAAACGGCTCAGGTCTCCATCCTCCATTATGTAAGCGACCACGTCAGCGAAAAATATATCTGATCAAATCTTAAATTTTTTTTTTCCGTTCTTGAAAAACAGGAATTTTCCTCCTCTTATATACAACTTCGCGAGCGAGAAAAAAAAAAAGGGGATTAATTGCATTTGGTGTTCCCGACTACTGTTGCTTACATCTTCCTGTTGGGAATTAGGGGTTATCTTCTAATGGAAATTGCTCGATAGCGTACATAAAAAGCCAGCTGCACCACCGAATCGTTATTCAGTTCTGAAACTTGAACTGATCAGTGGTCAGTAGCGGGAAGCCTATATCTATTAACACAATGATTACGTAATTAAACACTCACGGCTATGTCAAAAAAAACTTTTTCACGCAGTATGTTTTTTTTTTTTTTTTTTTTTGGCCTCACAAAAAACGGTCTGGAAAGAGAACAGGAGCCACCAAAGTCCAAATGTAAAGCAGGAAACAGAACCAAGAACTTATAATTTTAACCCAGGTGTTGAAGTAGGTGCGTCCAACTGGGATAAAGCCGCCATTATCAAGATCGTAACCGACATTTATCGTCAACAGAGCCGCAATATATTGCGTAGCGAGGAAAAAAATGATGTGGAACAAACAGTAATTGTACTTCGTGAAGTTTTTTTCCTCTCCCAGCTCGTCATCAGAGTCATCAAAATAGGCCGGATCACGCAGCGCACTTTCGGGAAGCGAACCCTCGTTGACAGCCTGCCTGATGGCCTCAATACGCATCTCATTGCGTGTCTGTGGCGGCTGTGAGATCACTTCCATGACAGAGTCGTAATGCTGAGAACTGGCGTAGTTTCCGTTTGACGAACTGTGGCTGAACGCAGAGTTTCCCGCAGCACGCGTCGTGGTGTATGCAACTGCAATGAATGTGAAAACTGCTCCAAGAATGATCGTGACAGTGCGGGTTCCGCTGGACCTCACCAGCGGGTTGCACATTTTGTCATCAGGCTCACTGAGACAAGCACTGAAGATCAAATACGTGCAATAAATGCAGCACATCGAAGATTGGGCCAGTCCAGCATTTGGATTGTACTCTTGCACCACCGGGGCCACTGAAAGGCCTGTGGCCACCAAAACAAACACCAAATTGAGCGTGATTGCCGTAGTGTTAAGCGCACACCCGGCTTGCGAGAAGTATATGTACATCACCACGGTCAACGCGACAACCCCCAGATACATTGTAAGTGTTCCTCCCACCAGGAGACTTCTCCAGAACGAGGAGCCCTCAAAACAGGATGCTCCATCATCATCGCTTGCGTCGTTCAGATAGATTTCGCCCTCTTCGATGCGTTCCAGACACGTTTCCGCCCATTCGTGGGCAAAGTCAACGAGGAGAATCAGTCCGATGGCAATGAAAAGGGTGCTGAAAATGATCGAAAGGTAGTTACCCCAGAAAATGAAGAATTTGTCGGGAATCATGTATGTTATAACGATCAGAGTCACGAGAGACCCAATTTTCGCCATCCAATAACCATTTTGTATGACACCTCGCGGGTTGGAGGTCGACCGAACGCCAACGAGCAGTCCTGCCAGTGCCAAATGCACCACTCCGAGCGAGAAATTCAGTCGCTGAACGCTTGTGAACCCGATGCATCCGTGTTCTTTGCAATACGCATTGCCGAACTTAAACAAACCCCATGTCAGATTTTCAACAAATCGCGTCAGCGAATGACTAAGCGAGATCCACGATACGATCGAATTCACCAGGAATATAAGCGCATATGTCACTCTTGTCGCCACCGATGACTTGAACGTTCCGGAAAGGGGCTTTGTTGCACAACTCGTACAACATGACCAGAGCGAGGCTCCAAAACAGGACGCCAGAAAGTTGCCTGCCAGCGTTAGCGGCATCAATGGCAGCGATAAAACGGCTCCCATGGCGGTATGAACGTTTGTTAAAGAATAAGTGAGATTAGCTTTGATTAATTGATTTTTTTATCAGAGAAAAGTATGGAGCAACTATTTAACATGAGTTGTGGCGCAGTGATGCGCCACAATATGCGCCACAATCCAGTTTTCTAATGTCAAAAATCAACTTTCCAAGATAGACAAGTGCACATCCCTGAACAAGTCAACCTTGCGTACAACAACGCTAACAATCCTGATGAGCGCTGATCAAACAGCAGAGCATCGTCATTCGGCAAAATCAGTCCACATCGTACTCAAAATTGGCTCACGCTTTATAGAACTGGGCCTCGCAGGGGATTCTAAACCATTGGTAAAAATACCAACGTCAGCATTTCAGTCCAAACAACTCTTCTACCTTGATGAACCCACCGAGTCTCTCGACTCAGATGATTTGTTACACTTTCGATATCTTTTCAACCCAAATTTGTTGCGTTACCGCGAATCAACAACACCCGTTCACTCCTTCCTTTACAACCTCGAAACCCATCTTTTCGACGCCCTCCTCAATGTTTTCAAGAGACAACAGCTCAATATCATTCGACTGAAGGTCATAGTGTGCATCAACAGTCTTTTAAATGACATATACAGACAATCACTTACAGACGTCCTTCTCTCTCGTCTCCAAGTGCGATCAACCCTCTTCCTAGACAACGCGCTCATGAACACTGTGGCTTCTGGGGCAAGAAACGCCCTCGTTGTTGACCTTGGTTGGAACTTCACCACTGTTCAACCTGTTTATGACTTGAGACTCCTCAATAACCACATAAAATTTTCAAACAAAGCCGGTTGCAGACTGCACTATCGGTATGTCGAAAAACTACAGTCAAACAATCCAAGCTTCGAATCGATCGAACGTCTTATAATGAATCAATGCTACGCCAGAACAAACACCCAAGACACGGAAATTGGAACGTTCGAGTTCAACAAACAACAGGTCCCAAAATCGCTATTGTATCAACCAATAGAAGAACTTCTCTTCGAATCAAAAGAAAACTGGTCACTCAATGACTCTGAAGAAAAAGCTCCGATCCAGCTAATTTCGGAGATATTGAACGATACCCCGATCGACACCAGAAAAGAATTATTCTCAAACATCATTATAACTGGAGGATTAAGCCAAATACCCGGATTCAAAAGCCGATTACTCTCAGAGTTGTCCCAAATAATCGAAATTCATGCCTCACAACCTCACGCTCGCAGCATAAAATCGTTGGGAGGCTGGTGTGGAACAAGCCTCTATTGTTCGACAATACTTTCCAAAGATCGTAACTTGAGTAAGGCTGGGGAATTTAAAAGAGAAAACTATGTAAAATAAAAGATATACATACATGTACATACGCCACAACGAATATCGGTAAAAAACGAACAAATTGTATACTCAATACTATAAACTACTTGCAACATAGGTATGCTGCTTCTTCAACCGAAGAGAGTCAGACTTGGAAACAAAAGGATTAATCACAGGACTAGAAGGAATCATATCAAAATTGAACTCCTCCTCCTCATCCTCTTCTTCTTGTTGTTGTTGCTCCCCATTAACGTGCAGAGTCTCCGACATGCCATAGTATCTTTCCCACGGATACTTGGATAAATACTCACTCGGACACATGTCACCAAAGTGAAGTATGCGGTAAAACAAGCGGTAGAAGTGCTCACCCAAAGTAACGTGCTCCTTCTTCGCTGGATCATTTTCCAACTGGTCAATTTCATGGTCCAAGATCGTGAGCAAAAGTGATTCGTTGGTGGGACAGTTTGGATTGTATTCCAAGGTATCGTAGAAAGGGCATGCGTACGACACTGGTGACGACGCAATGTTGTGTAAAATCAAAGGGGTGTTTCTTGGTGCAAGCGGCTGTCCGTGTGGTTTGATGTTGACTTTCGTGTAAACCTTCTCTGGCGTCTGCGCTTCTTTGTGAATCTCTACATCAAGCGAGCTCCCAACAACCACCTCTGGATGCGTGCGCGGTTCGTTTTTCGCCACCGCGTTGCGCGAAGAAACGGAGGCAACATCCAACTCCCAGCTCTTGGCCGCTGTCGTGGTCACTGCAGTCGACTTTCCCAATAGCGCTGTTGCTGGGGATTGCATCACAAATGGAGAGTCTAGAGCTGACGCGCTCGTGTTCCTGTCGCTATTGTCGTCACTGGCGCTTTCGTTGTCCTCTCCATCTTCGTCGTCGTCGTCGTCGTTGTCGTCTTCGTCATCATAGCCTTCGCCATCCTCATTGTCGTCATCATCTTCATCGTCGTCTTCTTCTTCTTCATCGTCGTCGTCGTCGCTGTTCTCTATGTCTGCCACCTCGCCATCGTCCAGGATTTCGGCCTCGTGATCCACAATCATGTTCCGTTTGACGCCGCCAGACTCTGAGCTGCTGGAGCTGGAAATTGAGCCGAGAATCGCCCCCGGCCCTCTGTTGTTGACTGCCAACAAAATAGAGGTGTTGCGCTTCAGCCCACTCACGTTACCGTCCTCAGAGTCGCTAAAATCCCCGTTGCTGTCTCCAAGAACATACGATGACGAGTCGGCTGAGTCTTCACACACATCTACCATCCGGTTCGGGTCCCGCTGCGACATAATGAGTTGTGCGGTGGTGGGGTTGTTCGTGTTGTTGCGCCCATATCTGTTGACTTTGAGCGTTTTGATGTTATCAACCTTTTGTTGGTAGGCTCCGAGACCCGAGAGCGTAGGGATCGCCGGGTCCCGTCTTCGAGCAAGAAAATTCGTGTTCTCGTTCTCCATCTGACTTGTGGAAATTGTCCGTTGCACTAGCCGGGAAAGAAGGAAACAAAGAAAACGGTTCAGTTATTCTGTTCCCTCTTTTTATTTTTTTTTAACTTGGTCGTCTCCCTTTTTTTTCTTTGGGATCTGGCGCTAGCGAAACACAAAAAACAGTTAGCTGTGCAGAGATGTTTTCAGACCTGGCCAGCCGTCTGACTGTCCAGACCAGTTACTTCTTCAAAGTCCCTGTCGCCATGAGCGATCCCACATATTCCTGGAGGTATCGGTTTTCGTTCTCCAGATCTCTGCACTCTCTCTGCTTTGTTCTGATCACGCTGAACAGAGCCTCGATGTCCTGTCTTGTCTGTATCGTTTCGGCCAGCAGTGGCAGGGCCGGTTTGGTGGAGTGATCCCCATTCGCCGAGCCGTTTGTACCAGTCTTGCTAGAGCCGTTTGCTTTTGCTTCGCCCATTTTTCCAGCGATTGCCTCGATAATAAGATTAAAGTTGCCAACACTAAGCGAGACCACTCAAAACCAACTCACTGTGTTTTTTTCTCCTTGCTTACTTTTTTCGTTGTCGCTTCGCGTGCGGGAGAGAAAACCAGGGGTGCAAACAGGGGGTGCTTCGATATCCTGTTTGGGAAATATTTTTCAAATCGCACAGCAAAAAGATTTCTAATTAGTTTGAAACGTCTTGAGGACCTGTTCTGCAAGCACACACGCAAGTCAGCGTACAGCCACCGAGGAACTAAAGACACGACATGTCGGATCAAACTAAACAACCAGCAGAAGTGCCGAAACAGGCTCCCCAAGTCAAGAAACCGAAAAAAACCAAGGTTCGCATGACTCCGGAGATGATTGAGGAAGTGAGAAGACAGCGGGCTCTAGAGCGCGAGAAGAAGGCAAACTTGCCAGCAAACGACAGAGAAGACACAGAGAAGTCTGGTTTCATTGGACGCGAGCTGTTGCCCGTGACTCATGCCCCGCTCACGACCTCTGCAGAGCCATTTGTCAGCACTGTCTCGGGGCCTCTTTTCAGCTTCAAAATCATGACCTACAACCTCCTTGCACAGGCCCTCATCCGCCGCACGCTGTTCCCGGACAACGGCAGTATTCTCAAGTGGGGAAAGCGGTCGAAAGTTTTGCTTGCAGAGCTCAAACACTATGGAGCCGACATAATGTGTCTGCAGGAGATGGACTACGTCCAGTACGGTACTTATTGGAAAGGCGAGCTGGCCAAGCTCGGCTACGACAACAAATTCTACCGGTCTGGTAGCAAGAACCACGGCGTGGCAGTGTTCTACAAGCAGTCACTGTTTGAGGTGATTGACACCAGCTACATTGATTACGACAAGGAAGAAACCGCACCGATCGAGCCTCGGACAGTGACTCAGAACGTTGGTATCCTTGTTGCTCTCAAGCTCAAAGCTCACCCGGATAAACTTATCACCGTCGGAACCACACATCTCTTTTGGCATCCGTTTGGAACGTATGAAAGAACCAGACAGACATACGTTGTGCTGCGAAAGTCGTGCGAGTTTGAAAAGCGCATCAAGTTGCTTCACCCAGAGGTGACGAAAATATGGAAGTTTTTCGCCGGAGATTTCAACTCACAACCGTACGACTCTCCGTACCTTTCGATCTGCTCAAAGCCCGCAAGCTACGACGCCCGTTGTCTGCGTGTTCTCGCGTGTTCCACGTCGTTCCAGTACTCCAAAGCGAGAGCAGGCGAAGTCACCGCGGACGAGGAGGGTGGAAATATTGAAAAGTTTGGCGAAAACCAGCCTAAATCGCCCGTCCCCGACACTTACACTGCCACCCCCGAGCAGCTGCAACTGGTGGACCAGATGAAACAGCTGCACAACCAGTACCCGGCCAGAGCGGTGTCTCTGTACTCGCTCGGCTACAAGACGGTAGACCCTAAGAACGCTGGTTTGGACAACGACAGAAACGAGCCCTTCTTCTCCAACTGGGCACATGCCTGGCGCGGACTGCTCGACTACCTGTTCGTGATCCGGGACTGGGATCTGGCAGAGGATAGGACTGGTTGCGACAGACTGGAGGACTTTGAAAACGAGAACGACATTGTGTTGCACAGATTGCTCAAGCTGCCACATCCTGAAGAAATGGGACCGGGCCAACCGCGGGAGAACGAGTATCCAAGCGACCATCTGTGCATGATTGCAGAGGTGGGATTGAAGCTGTAGTACGGATCATGGTTCCGGTTTAGACAGGTGCGGGAATAGACAGTCCGGAAACAGTTCCGGTTGAGACAGGCGGGACACGGTACGGAAACAATACTCGTTAAGACAGGTGTAGTACAGATTTAAAAAAGTTTAGATAAAAAAAAAACACACTGGAAATCTTGGTGCTTGGGCTATTCAAACAGCACAAACTCCGCCACCTGGCCACCGTAGCCACTATCGTCGTCATCCAACGCACCGTAAACTTCTAGAACAACGTACTGTGCCTGAACGGAGCGGCCGAACTCAAACGAGGTGGCATTGAGACTCACGCTTCTCACTTCCACGTTGCTCGCATTGTACGCGCTCGTCACCTGGACAGCGTGGTTCTCCAGAACGGTGGTCATCTCCCACAGGGTGTCGTCGGCAAGGTCCACGTCGTCGGGAAGCGTCGAGATCGAGAAGTTGGACGAGGGCCGACTTCCCCAGACGATGACGCCGTTGCTGAACTGACGCACGGAGCTGAGGTCGACGAGAATTTGAGCGTTTTCGTTCTTGTCAAGCGGCTGCCACGTTGTGGAGTTGTCGCCGTCGATGATTGACTGGACAACATCACCGTCTCGAGCCGATGAGACGGCGTAAGGGTACGCCGAGCACTCGGTGAGAGACCCTTCAAAGTTGGACGCACCTGTGAAAACCGGAACAGTCAGATTTCCCCCTGGTAGCAGGACGTGATTTCCAGCCTTTTCGTTTCTCGAGTCCACATAGACGCTGATCGCAGTATTGGTCAAGTTGTTGTGGACGATGGTAGCGTCTTCAGCGCCGATGACAATGTCCAGTGATTCGTTGAGGTATTTGAACCCCGATATACGTACGTCTCCTGCCAACAGCGGGAGTTTCACTGGATCAAAATGAAGAACTCTCTCAATCTTGCCCAGATCCGACACGTTGTAGCCAAAGCGGATGCCCGTTAGGCCAAAGTAGTAGCTCTGAACAAGGCCGCCGTGGCCTGTGTTGAAGGGGAACGCCGGGTGCGTACTGCCGTTGGAATCGTAGTCGTCGTTGTTCTGCTCGCTCATCTGCGCAAATGGCAGTCGGATGAACGGCTCGACAGACTTGTACAGATAGGACTGCGAGCCGCAGCCGGCGTCGCTAAGCTTCTGACTGACTGCTGTGAACACGGGGAACGTCATGGCGGGTCCCTGGGAAGACTGGTGCTGGGAGTAGTAGATGAGGTCATTTTGGGCTCTTTTTTTGTTGTAGCCAAAGTAGTCGACCAAAGCGTCGTCCTCGTCGTCAATGTAGGAAATAAGGACCACGTCGGCCTGTTTGATGGAAACGCTCGAATTCATTGTATCGTACTCGAGGGTGATGTTTTCTGACGACTTTGGCAGGTACATGTTCTCCATAATGTGCTTCCATTGGGCGTCTTGTTGCTTTCCGAGGTGTGCTGCCACCGCGAGCGACCACTTCATCACCTGCGAAATTCCGACCGCTGTGTACGCAGCGTTGTTTTTGAAATTGGCGTACTCGTCCGGGTCGGTGAGGTTGTGCGTCGTGTACTTGAGGAGCGTCTCGTTGTACTGGACGTACTCGCTGAAGAAGTCTGCGGTGTCTTTAAGGATGGGCCAGCCGTAGTTTTCAAGGTGCCACTCGTCAACGGAGCCGCTCAAAAACGTTTTCCAAACTGAGTAGCAAATCGCAACATTGAGATGGTACTCGTAGTTCACGCACGGGCCGGTGGCCGTGCAGTTTCCAAAGCGGCCCGACGTCCACGAGTAAACGGAGCCGTTGTAGCCGTTCTCGGCGGCGTTGATTTGCGCCTGGTGGTGCGTGTAGTAGCGGTAATTCGAGACTGCCACCGCGTTCGCGGGAGCAACAGGTAGCAGAGCGGGCAGCATCCACAGGTCGGTGTCCCAGAACACAAGGCCCGCGTACGAGTCTGAGCTGAGCCCCGAAACTCCCAGTGCGCTTGTAAGCCCCGAAGAAGACGAACGAGTGTTGGCCAGAAGATGGTAGATGCTTGCCTCAGCGCTGAGAGTCAAAAACGGGTCGTTTTCCACCTCGAATCCCACATCTGACCATAGATTTGACCACGCGGCCGCGTGCGAGTGCACGAGCTCGCCCCAGGAGCTGCGTGCGGCGTCGAGAGCGGTGTCCCGTGCGGCGTCGAGCGCCAGAGCTGATGAGTTCGAGTTGAGCAGATCGTCGGAAACAACCCCGATGTATTTTGTGACCGAGGCAAAGTTATCCTGCCAAGCCAGCGACCTCGAGACGAGGACTTTGGTGTCGGAAATATCAATTTCCGCTTCAGCGTTTCCGGCACTCACCACCGAGTACACAGCAGCGCTCTTATAATCGACGCCGACGGGATGGACAACGGTGTACGGATTTGTTCCGTCTGCACCAAGCTCGGAAAGCGTGCATCTCTGCGAGGACTCAAAATCTACAACGTCGACGAATAGCACGTCGATATTCTCCGAGGTAGGTCTCGAGACATTGACACTGACAGCACCAAGAGACGGTTTTTCACGGTGCGCAAGAACAGCCACAGACATCTCAAGCACGCCCAGCCACGTGTACGACGTGGTGACGATTCCGCTCGCCATGTCGAGCTCCTGAAAGTAATCTGAAATTTGGTAGCCAGTGGCATTGGTCAGCTTGGGATCCAAATAGTGCTGCGTTCCGTTCACGGTGGCTGCCAATAGAAAGTCTGTCCACTGAGGAATGGCACTTATGACACTTTCGTAGCCGTTGGCCAATAGCTCGGGGAAGTTGGTGCCTGTAGTGTTGGGCTGGGCGTCGTAGAACCCAGCGACGAAAGCGCCTGCAAAACGGAGGTCAAACAGCGGCCATCCGTTTTCCAGACGTGAGCTCGAGGTGTTCTCGTTCTGGTCAAACGTAAAACCAAATCCGAGATTGGGGATTCGAGCCCCGATGTATCCGTTCGAGACGTACGGCTGGTTCACAAACGAGTTGTACGGTTGGAAATTCGTGGTAGCCAGCACACGTTCGTGTTGGTAGTAGTACGTTTGCGTGTCCTCATCGTGGAAGTTGTAGTCTTCCGGGAGAAAAACCGACGAGCAAAGAGCTGTTCTTTGCAACAGACAAACGCCTATTAGAGGGGTTACCAGTGCGGCTGCTGACAGCTTCATCGTTGTTGGCGGCTGCTGGGATGGCTATTTAGAGGCGGTGACTTTGCAGAGCACAAAGTTTCAGCTCTGTGACAGTTGTCTTGCTGAGTCGGTTCGACGGAGCAGCGGGGAGGTTTGGTGGCAGCTGCAAAAATACAGAGGCGGCGGCACACTCACCAAATGTGGGGTCAGGTCAGATTTTCTCGGGCTGTGCACGATCTTGTAAGAATGTTGTTCCGGGGCCCCTGGCCTGCATGTGTATGCAGCTGGCTGCAGCGCACCGCCACACTCTACCTCCCCCGCGCAACAGGCTACCCGGCCCACAGCCCCAAGAAATTGTAATTCCCAAAACGGCAAGACATCAACACGCGTAAATTTGCTGTTATGTGCGCGCGGTGGGACCGAAGGGTAACAAAAAACTCACGCGGGGCTGCATAACCACCACGAACGCCAAAATTTTTGTTTACAGTTTGTAAACAAACAACATTTCAAACAAACAAGGAGATCTCACCAAACACAATCAACTGGTTCTTTCAGAAGCTTTCGAGTGTTTGCAAAGAGTCGTCTTTTCTCGTGTTACTTGTCACGCTGTCACTAATACATCAAACACCGAGCAACTGAGATTGAACAGATCATGAGAGAAGTTATTTCCGTTAACGGTAAGTGAACAAATCCCGGTGGCAATTACTAAGTCCCAAACTCCCGATTCCGGTGTACTAACCTTGTTTCCTCCTTTCTAGTCGGTCAAGCCGGATGCCAAATCGGTAACGCGTGCTGGGAGTTGTACTCCATGGAGCACGGAATCACCCCCGATGGATACTTACAAGAGGGCCTCACCAGACCAAAGGGAGGCGAAGAGGGATTCTCAACCTTTTTTGCTGAAACTGGTTCCGGAAAGTACGTTCCAAGAGCACTTTACGTTGATTTGGAGCCAAATGTCGTTGATGAAGTGAGAACTGGAAAATACAAGGACTTGTTCCACCCAGAACAGCTCATCACAGGTAAGGAGGACGCGGCTAACAACTATGCCAGAGGTCACTACACTGTGGGAAGAGAGCTTTTGGACGACATCAGCGACAGACTCAGAAAGATGACGGACCAGTGTGACGGTTTGCAAGGTTTCCTCTTCACCCACTCGCTCGGTGGTGGTACTGGTTCCGGATTGGGTTCTTTGCTGTTGGAGCAATTTTCCAACGACTACGGTAAGAAGTCCAAGCTTGAATTCGCTGTCTACCCAGCTCCACAGGTCTCCACCTCGGTTGTTGAGCCTTACAACACTGTTTTGACTACCCACACCACCCTCGAGAACGCGGACTGTACCTTCATGGTGGACAACGAGGCCATTTACGACATGTGCCGCAAGAACCTCAACATTGCCAGACCAAGTTTCAACAACTTGAACAACTTGATCGCGCAGGTGGTTTCGTCTGTTACCGCTTCTCTGAGATTCGACGGATCGTTGAACGTTGACTTAAACGAGTTCCAAACCAACCTGGTTCCATACCCAAGAATCCACTTCCCATTGGTTTCCTACGCTCCAGTCATGTCCAAGTCAAGAATGACTCACGAGGCCAACTCTGTTGCTGAGATCACGGCCGCCTGTTTCGAGCCTGGCAACCAGATGGTGAAGTGCGACCCAAGAATGGGCAAGTACATGGCCACCTGTCTGTTGTACAGAGGTGATGTTGTGAACAGAGACGTTCAAAACGCTGTTTCTGTGATCAAGTCCAAGAAGACTGTGCAATTGGTCGACTGGTGCCCAACTGGTTTCAAGATTGGTATCTGCTACCAAAAGCCAACCCAAACGACCGAATCTGAGCTCGCTGACGTCAGCAGAGCTGTGTGCATGCTTTCCAACACCACTGCGATTGCCGATGCTTGGCAAAAGATTGACAGAAAGTTCGATCTTATGTACAAGAAGCGTGCTTTCGTTCACTGGTACGTCAGTGAAGGTATGGAGGAAGGAGAGTTTGCTGAGGCCAGAGAAGACTTGGCTGCTTTGGAGAGAGACTATGTTGAGCTCGGTGCTGACACTTTCCCAGACGATGAGGAAGAATACTAGACACAGATGATGTGTGTGTTTTTGTCCTGCTATTTTACTAATTTGTTTCGGGTGAGCGATTGTTTTTTGATAATTTGTTTCCGTTTTTTGTTTCTCGACCTAAGTCTTTCTTTGGTTGATGTAACTGCTGAAATTCCTTGGAAAGACTGGTTTTGATGCACTGGTTTGCGGAATCCAAGGTTCTATTTTTGTTGTTTTTCTATTTTATAACCTTTAAATACCCCTTTTTTGACTATCCACCGTCTTATGATGAGCGTAGCAAGGAGTAAGCAAAGAACGGAGTGAGGTGTATTACTTGTGCCAGAATGCTTCTTCGAATATTCACGTTTCTGTCACTCTCGACGCTTCACTCTGATTACCTAAGCAGATATACTCTCAGTCTGTCTCTTTTTTTTTTTTTTGAACAGATAAAAGAAGATGGTATCTGAATGAGGGCAAATTAGATGAGTGGTTCTCATTCACCCTACTTCATAAAGTTTGAACTGGCCAACGTTTTGAGTATTTTGAAGTGGTTGAATACTTTTTTCTGCACATGCCACAATGAGTGCTCAACTGGAGTCGGACTCTAAAGTGAGGAAAAGCAGAAATCGAATTCCGACCTCATGTGAATCTTGTCGGAAGAAGAAGGTTAAATGTGACCGAGCAGTGCCTTGCTCGTTTTGTGTGAAGAATGAGTACACTTGTCGGTATTTGAAGAAGCCTGTGGAGACTAATAACAAGAGTCAGCTGAGTAATGAGATCATCAAATTGAAGATGAAAGTCAATAAGCTGGAAAAAATAATGCAGATCAACAACATAAACCTGAACGACTATAGTGACTTTTTGTTTACTGTGACGGATTCTGTGAAGCAGAGTGACAGCGACGATGAAGATGATCCAGTTTTGGACTTGGTGAACAAGTTTGACAACATGGTGTTCAAAGAAAACCGTATTGTTCACAGCGGAACCACTAGTTATTTCACTCTAATCGCTGGCGATAAGCACTTGAAGGATATATTTGTTCCATTACAGCTCAGACACAAAGAACAATACGAGACATATTTGGAAGAGCAGAAACTACGGCCAGGGAGTGCACGTGCTGAGATCAAAAAGCAGGAATCACAGAGCAGGGAGCTTTATGCTAGAAAGTTTGCGAAAGAACAGCTGGACGTTTGTCCTGTTCCCTTGCACCAGGAGTCGGAAACAATAAGTTTGAAATCACCATGTGATACTGGAGAGATCCTCGCAAGAATATCCGAGCTGTTGCCTCCTATGTTTGTGATTGAAGCGCTGGTTGATCGTTTCTTCTCACACGTGTACCATATTGTCCCTTTTGTGGATGAGTCGATTTTCAGGGAGGAAATGACTTATGTTTTTTCAAAGGGACATGATGGGAGAGCGATTATTCATGTGGGTCACAACCAGAACCTCTCGATCGTGTCGCTGACGCTGCTTATCATGAGATTTGGGTATCTTTCGATCGACACAAAATTGTTTTTCGAGAACCCCAAGTTTCTTGAAAGCGAGGATTTGGCCACGATGATTAAGCTCAACATAGAAATTGGCCCCAGTTTTGTGGAGCTTGCAAAGATTCTGGTGCAAAGTGCAACGGGCGCGAACAGCATATACAGAGCAGTCACTTTGCGAAACATCCAAGTTCTACTGTTTGTGAGATGGTATCAGAAGTACGCACCTGAGGTGATGGAAGACTTCTTTGAGGCTTCCCTGTCTTTGTCACTAATTGTTCAAATGTGCAGGGTTTTGGGAGCTAACCGTGACCCAGAGAATTTTCCCGAGGTTTTCAAAGACGAACGGGTCAAGAACGTTTGGAGACGGATATACTACAGTCTTGTTCACATGGACTCTTTGAATTCGTTTGATTATGGATCCCCTCTGATTATCAGTCTAGACGAGTTTGACATGAAGTTGCCGAAAATGTCTGCCAGAGATTCAGCAATTCTGAACGAGTTCAGCAACGGACAGTCTGTGAGTATTACAGGTGCAGAGATGAAGCGCATCATCCACGAGAATGCGCTGATCAAGGATTTTAAGATTCAATTTGAGGTGGGGAAGCTCATAAGAAAGGCTATTCGACTTTGCAACAACATCGAGGATGGGTGCAAGAAGTCTGACTTTTTGTCTTTGATCAAGCAGATTGACCAATATCTTGAGACCCAGCTTCCGCCATTATACGAGATGATTGATAATGGCGATTTGACTGGGAATTTGCGTGTTGATGATCCCATCGAGAGGGTATTTAACGTTTCAAAGCACAAGAAGCTTGAAATGCGGCTAACGCTGCTAACACTGCTGAACTGTTTGCATTATCTGTTGTTTTTGAATGCGGATTCAGAGGGTAACGGAGAAGATTCCGATGATGTGGATCATGCTATTTTGGCTTCTGAACATGCGTTGGTGATTTTTAAATTCACGTTTGACTTTTTGAAGTACATGAACCAATCTTCAATGATGCACGGCGAGCTCAAGTCCTTTGTGAATTTCAGAAAGTTTTTTGACGGAACGGAGCGACTGTTTTTTAACAAGTTGCAAAGCATGCTGGACCGAAGTATCTTATGGATCTTCTCCACTTTTTTGCGGACGTTCAATTCAAAGATCATGAACTTTGAGTCGTTGTTGTCAAGGTTCTCGAACAGTGTGGATTCAATTGTTGTTTTGAAATGGATGGATTCATGCTTTGAAAAGAAGGTGAATGACCAGTTTCTAGTGGTTATGCTCCACTATTTAAAGGAGTACTATTTGAACTGCATGAGCCTAAGAAAAGAGTTCTTTTCGGCTGGAAAAGCTGCCATTATGTCCAAGCTGTTCTATAACTACTTCAAGAACGAGAAACAGGCTCAGTTTGATAATTTCATGGTCAATTACAGCAACATCAACCCTTCAGTTAATTACTTCAGGGAGAATTCTCCAGGCACTGGTGGCCCTTCCGAGTCGGCGACGACTCTGACTCAGAATTCTTCAAGAGAGCTATCGCCTACAGGAAATCTCTCCCCGGGGATGAATGATCTACTTTTTGCTGAAGGAGAGGATTATTTGGAAGAACTATTGAAAGAAATGACTGAGGTGGGTAATTTGAACAAGCCTTTTAGCATTTTCAACTACAATGGTAACTTAGTTGTGCCTAAGAGAGATGGAATGTCGTTGCCGACTAACGACTGGAACAGTGGTGTTGGGACAAGCGGATCGATTGGATCGAGCGGATCGAGCGGATCGAGTGAGTTGAACCAACAATCTGCCCCGCACTCTGTGTTTTCGACTGCCAGCAGTTCGGACCCTTCTGGAGGACTTGATAAGAGCACCGTGGGGTCGACCACAGGCGTCTCTCTCGAGAGCCAGTTTAGTGTTGGCGGGACTCCGACCTTTTTACCACTTGAGTCACAGTACCCGATCGCGAGCGAGACGACTGATGGTTTTGGTGTGACCGATAAGCTGAATTTACAAGATTTTATTTTGCACCTGGGTCGGGACCCGCGTTTTCAAATGTGATGTGATTTTTGAATTCAGAGTTCGATGTTGACAAACATCGGACCGCTAGTTTGTACATAGAACCCTTTATCCCCGACCAGCAGGTTGCTTGAGCTCACGTGACCGTCCAAGGAAGACTCCCAGTTGGAGACGTCCCACTTGAGACCGTGGGTAGACAAAACCACAGGTGCCACTAGCGGGAGCAGTCCAACGACTCTCATTGATTTTGAGGAGCTGAGGGTGGTATTACGCTCGATTTCGATGAAGTTTTTGCCCTTGGGGACAAAAAGCACGAGCTCATGGTGGTCGTTATTGAGCAGGATGAAGCGGAAGTTTGGCCTGGAAGACTGACACTTGAGGATTTTGCTGAGGGTGGCAATTGTCTGGTCGAAACGGCCTCCTATGGAGCCTATGAGGAATAATTGGACTGGATTTCTGGATTTTTGGAGTAGAGAGTGCTCTGCGGAGCTTAATTCATCGTAGTCATCGTAGTTATCAGGGTGGAATTCTGGCGAGTTGATTTTCAGGTTGACGAGCGAGAGCACTTTGTCGAGATCTGAGTAATACTGCGACGCCTGTTGTTTGACGGGGACGTGGTTAGCCTCGTAGAAGCTGCGGATGTCGTCTCTGATGGAGTCGAGATCGCCGACTATGTAGTCTGGAAAGAGATGGTTGTTGTTATTTTGTTGAGTGCAGAATTCGTATAGCCGGTTGCAGCCCCCATCGCCGCAGACACGGAGCTCGGCGGAGTTCCAGACTTCGAGGAACTGGCTGCGGGGCATGTTGATGTGCTGGTTGAGAAGAACGAGCACTTTTATGTCTGAGGAGGAGGCGTTAAAAAAGCTTGTTGGGTTGATCACGTGGGTGGAATCATCCGGTAGATCCACATGGAGGATGTCGGGATTTTCAACGACTCTGGCATCTGTTTCGAGAGACATTGGCGGTGGAAAGCTGTAGAGAAACAGCCATTAATACATGGGAAAGTGGTGAAAAAAGATCTGAAAATTTGTGGAAGCGAAAAAAAATCTGGGGTCTCAAATTGGAGGCTATAAGGCCCAAAAGCACGAGCAAGATAAACGAGCAACGGGTTGGGGAGCCTACAAGGAGAGAAACCGGGGGCCATAAACAAGCTAGAGGAGCAATGGGAGTAAGCAAGTGGCCTCGCCAAGCAACTTTCTCCCTCGTGCACTCGTCTCGTCCGTGTGTGTTACGGCAAATGAGATGAAGTGCTCTACTCTCATCGTTGACTACTCTTCACGTCTCACTAGTGTAGCTTGATTACTCCTAATAACTCCTTAAACTATCCACTCCTCACCGATTTCGGTCTTACTCATAACTCCACAGCTTTCACAGATTTCGTTTGGTTGGAGCCTCTCGTCAGCTCCGTCACTTTTTCCTACTCACGCCAAACATCCCCCTGCTCTTGTCCTGCTCATTATTCTCCTGTTGCGGCTCTGCAAAACCACCAGGTGCTTCACGGGAAACGCCCTGCTCGTCAAGCCGCTTCACAAGCTTGTCTTTTTGCAACAGCCTCCAACGAGAAAGCATTGCGTTGTCATGGATCTGGAACCCAAAGATCTTGGGTGTGTAAATGTCAACGTTGTGCTTAGGAATCAGCTCTGGATACGTTTGGAAAAACATCGCTGGGAAAGAAGTGCCAAAAAACGCACCGTCCAGCGACGAGTGCCGCGACGATTTCGGATTGTACAAGTCCTCACAGTTAGGACAGTACAGCTTGACGGACGAGACTCTCGGAGTGTCGCTCATTCCAACGGGCAACAGCCGGGTAAGCTTGCAGAACACGCGCGGACAGTAGCCGAAATCACCGTTGCGGTACTTGTCGAGCATCTTGCTCAAGCCACGCAGGGTGATGATGTATCTGGCGTGGATGAGAGCATACAGGAATTTGGCATTATCCTCAAGCTTCACGCGGGCCTGCTCTGACTCGTTTTCATTGATTTGCGTGCGATCGGTGATGATGTCCACCAAGAGCGAAATCCTGTCCACCCATTGGTTGAGGCCTGTGAGGTTGAAACGGTCCGTGATATACTCCACGTCGAGGTCGCAGAAGTATTCGTTGCCACGGCTGCCCAAAAACCAGTCTATCCAGTATTCTGTGTAATCTGACCCGGAGTCGCTCATGTATTCGACCGACGCCATATTATTGCGCAAGTGGATCGCTGCGTGCTGTTTGTGGCGGTGTGCGGTTCGTGCGGTGTAGGGGGCGGTGTGGGGGGTGGTGTGGCTGGACTAGACACAACGATGTCTAAATGTTTGAACAACTTTTGCTTCCTCTGAGTTTTTTCTCTATAAAATTTTAGCGAGCCATATCTTATTCTGACAGCTGAAAAAATATCAGAGAGAAAAACCCCAGTTAGCCAAAATTTACAACGTTTCCAAACACAAACACCCGTGTTGTTACTCAATTCCGGCTCCATAGCCCCCAGAAAATGTACTTTGTGAGTGGGTCGGTACAGAAGAATACGGCACTGTTTGTGTCCGTCGACCCGCGCAACGAGTACGTTGCCACTGCAAGCGGAGATGGAAACGTCGCGATCCGCAAAATGAGTGGGTTCGAGGACATGATTTCGGCGGGCCCTGCGCCGCCACCCGTTCGCACCGAGGGTGACCCGGTGTACCAGACCGCGGCCACAGTGTCAATTGGCACGCCTGTGCCTGCTACGGGCGAGCAGAACGGCGAGAACAGCGAGAACGCGCCCGCAGACTCCACTCCCGCCGCGGAGCAGCCCGCCCCACAGCTCAACAAGGCCGCTTTGCGTGCAGAGCCCGTCAACGTTGTGATTGTCAAGAGCCGAAGCAAAGTCGCGTCGCTCAAGTACGCGAATCTCGCGTCGAACCAGGGCCTGCTGGCGGCAATATACAAGAACGGCGAGGCATACCTGATGGAGAACGCACACGATCCCGGGTCGTACAAGGCGACACAGCTGTTCCGGCACTCCAACGGCTCACTTTTGGACCTCAGTTGGTCTGCCGATGACCAGCTTCTCGCGTTTTCGTCCTCAAACAACGAGGTGGTGATCTACGACGTTTTGTATCGCAAGATTCTGGCCACTTTGAACCTGCACAGTACGGACGGACCCGACGAAAACAGCGGTGCCGTTGCTGTGAAAGCTCTCTGCTTTGATAGGACGTGCAACAAGTATCTCCTGACGCTTGGCGACGACAAGGTGTCGAACGTGGTAGAGTATTCGCTCGAAGAACACCCGCAACAAGGCCGGATCTTCCACTACAAGGTGTCTCAGCAGTTGGATAACATCATCTCGAGCTCGAAACTGAGCAAGGCGACGGTGCGGCGTGTCTCGTGGACGATCGACGACCGCGTGATCTCGTGTCCAAACACTGCCAAAGCGAAACTTGCGCTCGTGTCGCTGCTCAATAACCCGGAGCCGAACGAGCCTGACTGGCACAGCTGGTGCAACCTCGTTGCGCGCGGGTTTAAGTGCACAATGACGCAGTTCTCGCCGTGTGTGTACACGAATGCGGCCAACACTGACGCAGCAGACTTCTCGCCGGCGACGGGCCGGTACAGCTATGTTTTGGCAACGGCATCGTCTGACTCGACGATTGCGATCTGGAACACGGCTGTGGGTGCTCCGCTGATCATTGCGAACGAGGTGAGCATCAACACGATCCAGGACATCTGTTGGAGCAATGACGGGCGGTTTCTGTTTATTACAACGAGCGCTGGCGAGCTGCTGATTGGTGTATTTGGCGCGGACGAGCTCGGCAAACTGGTTCCCAGAGACGATCCAAAGTGCGGGCTGCGGGATCTCGACTCTGAGATGCAGAAGAAGCTACCGCAGCTGCTCAAAACGCGCGACCTGTGGCTGGCCACCGTGAAGCTGAACGAGGACAGCAAGAACAAGAAGGCCGAGCAGGGCTCTGTGGCCACGCACTCGCAGCCAGTTGTGGAGAAGGCTGCTGGTGACGGCTCGAAAACAGCTCCAAATGGCGCCTCTGCGGCCGCGAATGGCAGGACTGCGACACCCGACGCGGCTCTGGAGTCTGCGGACGCCACGAAAAAGCTCAAGCTTTCGAAGCCTGTTGTTGCTGGAAAGAAGGAGAGTTCAGCAGGTGCGGTGCCGGTATCGGCGACGGGTTCGAGCGGGAACGGCAGCGCTAAGACAGCGCAGGAATCAAAGAAACGGCTCGTTTCTACGACCGACTTTGACCCGCCGTCCACCTCGGTTCCACGCGAGCTGTCGTCGAAAGTTAACAAGCTGGTGCGTCGAGACGAGTCGGCGGCGTCGGCGTCGTCGTCCAAGAAGAAGCGGGAGCTTGATCCGCTGGATTTTGTTGGATCGGTGGTCTTGAACCCGCAGACTTCATTCAGCAATATCCGAATTTCGGTTCCGAAAGTGAGGATCGTGGTGGTTCACGAACTTGCGGGCGACGAGTCAACCTACATGGAGGCCAAGAACGGGAACGGGCACGAGTCCCAGCCGACTCGGATTGCCGTGATCAAAAAGTTCTCCGAGGAGTCTCGAAAACAGCTTTTTGTTGACTTTATTCCTCAAAAAGTGCACCTGGTTACTGGGACTGAGGAGTACTGGGCTCTTTCGACAACGAACGGCCAGATCATTGTGTACAGTTCTTCAGGTCGTCGCCTGCTTCCACCTCTGATTCTGGGCTCGCCGCTCTCGTTTTTGGAGATCAAGAGCCAGTATTTGCTGGCCGTGACGAGCATTGGCGAGGTTTACGCATGGGATCTGCAAAAAGCCAAGTCTCTTTTCAAGCCAACATCGTTGTACCCACTGCTGCAGCCGCTGTACAAGTCGAGCACACAGGAGACGGTGACCGATTCGAACGGGCTGCTTTTTGTGAACGGAGACCTTTTGACAAGGTCGGAGAACCTGACGATGTGTTCTATTACATCGAGCGGACTGCCGATTGTGACGCTCAGCAACGGTAACGGGTATCTGTACAACAAGGAGATGAGCTCATGGTCTTTGATTTCGGACTCGTGGTGGGCGTTTGGGTCGCAGTACTGGGACTCCACCAAGACACAGAGCAATCTGGAGGACGGAACGCTGTTGGGCTTTCTGGAGTCGCACACGAACGAGGAGATTTTAAGACGAGGTAAGGGGAAATTCCTCAACAAGATCTCGAAAGTGATGCTGATGAAGGAAGGTTACGAAAATCTCGAGACTGTGATCTCTCTGAACCATCTGGAGAATAAGATTCTGATCTACAACCATTTGGGAGACTCCAAGAGTTTCAAAAACTTTCTGATTGTCTATGTGAAGAAACTGTGCGAGCTCAAGCTTAAGAACCGACTGACCGAACTATTCCAGGAGCTCTACTTCAGCAAGGAGGAGTACGTTTGCGGTAACAAGCGTGACGAGCTGCTCAAGACGCTGATTCTGAGCTGCTCCAAGTACAGAGAAGTCCAGCGTGTTCTGCTATTGTATGGCGAGTCGACGGGACTGGTGGATGAGGATTTAGTATGACTGTGTATAATAAGTGTCTATAAGATGGGGCCACTAGGCCATTCCGACGACTTTGTAGATTTCCTTGAGATTTTTTGATGCAATTTCTCTGGCTCTGTCTCTGCCGTCTAGTCTCAGTCTGTTGAGACGGGATTCGTCCTGGATGAGCTCTTTGTACAGGAGGTTTGGCTCTTGGAGTTCCTGAACGAGGGAGTCTGCAACAAGCTCTTTGAGCTGTTTCTTGGTGAAGTCCTGGACCTCATGTTGGGCCTGGACGGGCGTTTTATGAGTGATGGCCGCGTAAATGTTGATGAGGTTGGCTATTCCCGGTCTGTTAACTGGGTCATAGGTGAGTTTTCCCTCAATGGAGTCTGTGACAGTTTTATGGATCTTGGTAGCGACCGATTTTGGGTCTTCGGTCACGAGGATCTTGGCCATTTCGTCCGGGTCAGATTTGGACATTTTCTTGAGTGGGTTTCGAAGCGATGCGATTTTGTTTGACGGCGTGAGCAGTGTTTTTGGAACTTTCAGGACTCGCGTTTTAGTATTCTTGTTGAACGAAATGGCGAGGTCTCTGGTAAACTCGAGATGTTGGGCCTGGTCGAGGCCGACGGGGACGTGTGTAGCACCGAACAGCAGCACATCTGCAGCCATGAGAACCGGATAAGTGAACAGCCCAAGTTGGACTTTGCCGAGGTCCTGCTGGATGCTCGAATCGGCGGCCAGGTTGGCCTTAGACTTCCACTGGGTCATGCGATTGAGGTAGCCCATGCCGGTAAAACAACTGAGCACCCACATGAGTTGCGTGTGTTCGGGCACGTCTGCCTGGTTGAACACAGTCACGTTCTCAGGATCGATTCCACACGCGAGGATCGAAGCGTATGCCTCGAGACGCTGCCGCTGCAGCGACTGGTAGTTCTGAGGGACCGTGAGCGAGTGTAAGTCTGCGACAAAAAGGAGCATTTGCGAGTTGATTTGTTCATTTTTGATTCTTTGTGCAAGATCACGCCAGTTTTTGGTGGCTCCGAAGTAGTTTCCGATGTGGAACGCTCCGGTCGGCTGAATTCCACTAACGAGGACTGCCTTGTCTGGGATTTTATATTCCGGGTCGGAGATGAGGGCCACATTTTCGACCGTGGTGGCTGTTCCCGAGAGCCGTCTTGCAGAGAGCCCGGCGGCAGAAATCCGGCCGACAAGGCGTGTTGCTGTTCGTGGGGTTGCAAGCATTTGATGGGCGGATCAAGATGGTTTGTTTGTGGAGGTGATTTAGTGGGAAACTTTTTTTTTTTGTAAATTTATTTTCGAAAATGCAAAAATAAAATAGCCCTCTTGTTTCTTGTCTGTAGTGTTTTAACTAGACAATTGCTCACGCTTGCACGGTTACTGCGCTTCATCAAGTGCTGCTGGGATGGTTGTGAGCACCACAGACGGGGCGGACAGTTCTATCGGCAACGCTGCTGCTGAGGACACTGAAAAGGCTATGGCAAGAACGATCTCGAAAGCAGAAGACGACTTCTTTGCGTTCAGCGGTGACGACGTGTCTGCGGTGGCTCCGCGGAAGCGCCGCAAGAAGAAGGAGCGACGCAAACAGCACAAGACTTCGTCCGCGGAGGCGCGGTCGGACTCGGTGGGTACAGAGCCCGTGGTGATTGACCTGGACGACGAGTCTACCGGGGTCGCAGAGAGCGCATTCGAGGTGGAAGAGCCACCGAAAACAGCATCTGCAGCGAACGAGGACCTGATCGGTCTTTTAGGAATTTCAGAAGTGGATTTTGAAAGCCGCAAAACGAACAGACAGCCCCGTATCAGGGTCCAGAAGGCGTCTGTGGACGATAACGATGCAAAGTTCTTGCGGCAACTGGATGCCGAGAAGCTCATGAGCCCACGGGAACACGACTCGGAGCTCGAGGAGATTCTGGAGCGACACAGCCGGTCGGATGAGACCGTTTTGTTCAACGGAGAACGCATCAAAGTCAAGCATGCGGTGTTTGCTCTCACGGTACAGGTCACTGTGGCAGACGAGTCGACTTTAGGGTTCCGTCTGCGAGTGCGCAGCAACGCCAAGTTCCAGACGATTGTACAGAATCTGTTGGAGCAGCTAGAGGCGCACGAGCGCAGCCTGCCGACTGATTACGGGCCTCCTGAGGAGCTGGTTTTGTACATTGAAGAGTCGAATTTGATCATTAGCCAGGTGCTGCGTGTCGGATCGCTGCTGCTGTCGGGTGCGCGGTGGCCCGTGAACGAGGAAGGCGACGCGTTCGAGGTGAAAGCGGTGCTCTTGTCGGAGTCGATGGCACAGCGGCGAAAACAGCAGGACCTGATGCTCAAATCGCTGACGAGCGAGCCTGTGGACATGGAGGAATTTGCGGAAGAGGAGGAGGAGATGACGTTGGTTGTAGCAGACTTGGGCAATGAAAATGAGACCTCAATTGTTGTGCATGGTGCCACGCCTTTGAGAGAGCTGCTGAGCATCTTTCTGGTCCGCTCCGGTTATCCTGAGACTTTGGAGGTGGAGATTTTGCACAATGCTATTTCGTTGCGCGAGAAGGATACGGTTGACACCGTTGGACTGCGTAATGGCGACAGAATTGAGATGCGCTATAGTTCAGAGCAGCTGCAACAACTGCTCTCGAATCGGGAGGCCACGGCGGACGTGGATGGCGACGACGACGACGACGACTTTGGCGACTTGGGCCAGTCAGAGTCAGCTTATTTCTCGATCAAACTGAAAGGCAAAGACAAAAAGGAGGTCCGTGTTCGTGTGCAGCCGAACACGTTGATTCGGACGCTTGCAGTGCATTATTTGAAAAAGGTGGGATTGGATGAGGAGACACCGGTAAAGTTGATATTCGATGATGAGGTCTTGGGTATGGAGGAGATGGTGGGGGATACAGAGCTGGAGGAGGATTATTTGGTGGATGTTCAGGTAGGTGAATGAGCGAACATCGAGCCGCACAGACAACTGCCTCTTCGCCTTGGAAGATTAGAAGTCCTCATGAACTGTCTTTCAACTTCGGGTTGTGAACATTACAAGCGGAGCGAGGAGTTCCAGCTTACACTAAGACAGTCAATTTTGTATGTTTATCTACAGAATAAATAAGAGCCACAGGCAGTGGCTCGTTGAGCGAGTCGTGAAACGAAACATCTATAGAGCTTTGGACGAGAGAACTGGTTTAAATCAATCTCTTCACCTCACCCAAAGTCCATCCTTTCTCCTTCAACAATCCCCCAATTCCCCCCTTATCCACCAATTCCAGATTGTTCAGATCCGGTCTCCCCGAAACAAAACTGATATAGCTTTCTGGCCCGCAGACCAACGCAAAAGACGGATTTTCTCCTTGTTTGGGCCTGCTGAAAAAGTTGAACTGCTGGAAAGCGCTCTGTGGCTTCATTGGGACGTCGATTTTCGGAATAGCCTCCGTTTCGTTGTATATAAATGGTTTCTCATCCCCACCGCTGAGTTGTCGGCGAACTTCCTGTTTTTTCTTGGCCAACAGTCTCTGTTTGTACAGTTCGTCACTCACCTTAAGGTCGACCAGACCGCTGAAGTGCCGCAAAGTTGGTTTTTCCACGTGCTTTGCGCTGAGTCGCTGGCCGTGCTCGGAAACGAGGTAGGTGAACTGAGCACGGCCGCACTTTTCGGCAAAGTAGTTGAGTGTTTTGAACTGTTCAGGCAGGTTGGACTCCTTTGCCAGCGAGATGTACGCATTAACAAATCCTTTTGGTGGGTTTGGCGAGTACAAAACCTGCAACAGCGGCAGAACGCCAGTTCCGGCGCCGTAGAACGCAAACGTCTCAGGCTCCGGTAGGTTCTCTGGGTACGTTGGGTCCGGCTGGATTTTTGACAAGACGGGGCCCAATTGCGGCCGTTCGGCAAACTTATCGAGAGGATGGAACGGGAACTTGTACTCGACGTGCGGGCCACAAACTTCGATCTCGCTCATCAGTTGCCGGCTCGTGAGCCACCTGGAAAACTCGCCGTTTGAATACCTCTTCACCAGCAGAACAAACTTTCCTTCCTCCTCCGGACGCGTGACCAGCCGCAAGTGGGGTTCGTGTGTGTCTGGGTCGAGTCCGGCCACATACATAGGCAACGGAGTGTAGTTTCGCGAGATGTTGATGTCGGGCTGTTTGATTTCGATGCTCCAGATCTTCTTTCCATCAAACAGCTTAGAGTGCTGAGTGAAGAGAGAGCCTCTGTTTTTGCGTGTGAGCTCGATCAGAAAGTGATCTTCGTCCACCTGGTGCTTGAACGTCACAACATAAGGCAGAAACTTGTCGCTGCGGAGCAGTTCCGGGTCGGTGTCCTTTGGTTCTGCCGTGAACGAGTCGTAGACAAAGAGCAGCCACAGAGCACCGCCTCCGACGAGAAGCGACGGTAGCATTGTGCGCAGCCTCGACTGGCGGTGCCGCGCCTTGATCTCGTCGCTTTTCTGCTCGCTCGGTGGCTTGGACGAGTGGAACTCGTACGAAACCTCTTCTCTGTTGTCGAGCGGGTTGTACTCGACGCGGGGCTTCTTCATCAGTTCGGCTAGGCTTGGGTCGATCGACGGAATCGAGCCAGCGGGCCTCGACACTTTCGACGAGAGGTCGGGCGAGTGATTCTCAACTTCGCGGTCTGACCCGCGGTTCGTGGGCACTTTGGACGTGTCGTTGGTGGCACCGTCGTCTCCGGCTGTTGACTTAGAACGGCCCAAAGGACGCATTCCCAGCGCGGCAGTGCGCGGTAGAGCGCTCCAGCGTGGCACTCGGCGGCACAGCATTGGCAGTGGCAAAAATGGGGCGGTTAGTGCAACCAAAAGGGGCGGCTCCTCACTGATTGGCGAGAGCGTTCATGAGGGAGACTGAGTTTCCCGTATTTTTTTCCAGTGATTTTTTTCGAGCTTGAGCTTTTCTCGAGATTTTTCAATCTTATCGCCCTTCTTCACCCTCCCTCCTTCTCTCGATATTCAGCCCCCAAATGACAAAATTGGAGCTCTTGCACACGTTTGAAGGCCACAGCGACAAGTGCTGGTCCGTGGCGGTGCACCCGCGGCTGCCGCTGCTGGCATCCGTCTCGTCAGATAAAACATGTCGGATCTACAACCTCGAGTCCCGCAGAGACGTGGCGACCCTCGACGACAACACACACACCAAGACAATGCGGTCGGTGGCGTTCAAGCCGACTGGCGACGCTCCGTCGCTCGCGATCGGGTCGTTCGACTCGACCATCTCGGTCTGGGGAACAGAGCCCGACGAAAGCTTCGGTAGCGACGGCAGCCAGGAGTGGCAGGTGCTAGCGATCATCGAGGGCCACGAGAACGAGGTCAAGGCCGTTGATTGGTCACCGGACGGAGCGTACCTGGCGTCGTGCTCGCGCGACAAGTCGATCTGGATTTGGGAGGCCGACGAGTACAACGAGGAGTTCGAGTGCGTGAGCGTTGTGCAGGAGCACGACCAGGACGTGAAGAATGTGGTGTGGCACCCGACCAAAAACATCCTCTGCTCAAGCTCGTACGATGACACTTCGAAAGTGTTCCGTCAGGATGCGTACGACGAGGACGACTGGGTTTGTGTGGCGAGCTTTGCCGGCGCCACAGGCACGATTTGGTGCTCCGACTGGGAAAAGCTCTCTCCAGAGGCAGAGCAACGGTTTGCGAGGGTGGTGAACTGCAGTGACGATGCTGGCGTTCGCGTGTGGAAACGGCTCGAAGATGTGGCTGGTGCGCGTGGCGGTGCAGGCACAAACCTGCCTTCAACTCTCAAAGAAGAGGAGGAGTGGGTCCTCGAAACGGTCCTGCCAAAGGTACACGCGGGATCCGTGTACGGAGTTGCGTGGGGCCCCGGCGGACGCATAGCCAGCTGCGGCTCGGATGGACGGCTAGTTATCTACGAAGAATCTGCCCCAGGACAATGGACAGTGTCTGCAAGCCACGAGCTTGCACACGGAGTGGCCGAGATCAACTCGGTCAAGTGGTGGAAACAAGACCACGTGGTGACGGGCGGTGACGACGGGCTCGTCAATTTGTGGAAAGTAGCGATTTGAACTCCGATGCATGTATGTATTTATGTACACTAATAATATCCTACGCCAAGACAACTAGTAGCACAAAAAGCACCACGACTGAAAGAATTATGAGCAGCCAAAAACAGAGTCTTCTTTGCGTGCGGTGGTATCTGTCGGCCTTCACGAGATGCCGGGACGCGGCGCGAGTGTCGTGGAGTGTATCGTACAAGTTGGACTCGATATTATCGATGAGTTGACCCTGGCTGGTGACGAGACTGGAGAGGTCATGAAAGATCTCATTAAGCTCGTTGACACCGTGCGAAATTGCCTCGATATCGCGCTCTCTTTCCTCGATCTGGACACGCTGGTACTCGATTTCCTCGGCGTTGACGGGCTCGTATTCCACAACCATTTGCTGATGCTGTTCATTTTGGGGCTGCATACTCGCATTTTGGGGCTGCGATTGGGGCTGCTCCTGCACCGCCACACGGCTGCGCTCGTTGAGCGTCTCTTCTAGCTCGGTGAAGGCATGCTGCTGATTGTTCAGCTCCGCCAGTGCCCGGCTCACACTTCCGTTCAACTTCTCGCGCACAAAACGCTGCGATTTGTTGAGCAAAGTCTCGTCCAATGCGTTCAATCGCGTCGTTTCGGCAGACACCTTCTTAAACACTTTCATCAGTTTTGAGATCAACGCCACTCCGTTCTTCTGGTACCGGATAACGCCAGCGTCGGTTGGACTTGCGTGAAGACGCACCACACAGTCCTCCAGCTGGCTGAGGTTCTTGTTCAAATTGCTCAGGGTGTTGCTGATGTCAAGCAGCATATCTGACAACCTGTCGTTAATCTCGTCAAACTCCGGCACATCCCGGTACCCGGTTTGTTCCTCAAGGTCGATCCCGTCCTCATATATCGACGACATGGCTCACAGTAGATCAACCTCTACTATTTTTATCAATCAGACTAACAAACTGGAATGCACTTTTAGGCATTTTAATCTATAACCTTGTTACACGCAAATAAATACACGAAAGGCACTTGAAAAACCTCTTTTGCTGCGCCACCAGCCCCACACTTACCAGCCACCCAATTGTAGCAATGTAGAAAAAATGTGAGTAGAAAACCAACCAACCTTTTTTTTTCGTTTTTCAACTTTTTCGTTTTTTTGAGGCTCTTTTATTAATAAATGAGTGAATGAATGAATGAATGATTGAATTGAATGCCTCAAGTTCAGTTTCCTTTTTGTATTTCAAGAGCCAGGTGACACGTCCGAGCCATCGTCGTCACTGCTGGTTCCCAGACGTTGTGGCACAGTAAAATTTTTGTCCTCGAGGTTGAGCTTTTTCTGGAAATCTAGATATAGATCGTCGTCACTGAGGCTGAGAAAACGATCAATCTTTGCGGAAGTCGGGTGGCCAGCACTGTGTAGCTCCCGTAAATCAGATTTCAGCTCGATCAACAGACTGACAAGACGGTTGTTCTGAGACGCCAGCACAGCTTTTTCCCTGGTGAGCTGGTCCACATCCTGTTGAAGTCGCTCCTGCAAAACCTTCTTCTTTTGACGACACTTTGAGGCAGCAATCCGGTTGCGTTCCAACACCTTCTGCTTTTTCCACGCGGTGGTCCCTGGTATTGGACCCGCGTTCGGGTTGAAAATTACCTCATTATTGTAGAACAGCTGCTGCTGTGGGATACCGTCTGGGTTGACCTCGATTCCCTCAGACGCTTCCTGGTTGTTCTTGACCACCTCTGGTTGGGGTTGGGAACGATTTTCCGCGTGTGGCTGCGACGGCTGTGGCTGTGGCTGCGGTTGAGGCTGTTGCTGGTGAATATCTTGGTCGTGATCTTGCAGTTTCGGGTCGGGCGTCTGGCTTCTCGGCGCACGTATGACAGACTCCTGCTTGAGCAAGGGCAGTTCTTTAGAATCGTTTCTGTGGTACATCATGCTGATCTGGCCAATCTGACCATTAGAGATCGAGACTCTACGTCTGATTGGCGGGTGGGGAAAAGGGTGAATCGCCACACCTTGGTTGGCAGGACCAAACTCAGAGAACTGAATATCCGAAGGATTTTGCACAAGCTCTTGTGGGTGGTTGGGCTGAACCACCCCCGGAGCCCCCCCTGGAGGACCAAACTGAGTTGGCGGAAACCCTGAAAGATTAGCCTGATACTGCGGGATTTGCCTATTGTTCTGTTCAAGAAGGTCCATGTTTGCATCGAAACTCGAAAAATGCTGTGGCTGCTGCTGTGGAGCACCCCCAACACCGTGATGCTCGAGAGACGGCTGCGGAGCGCCGCCGGCCCAAGGAAATCCAGCCGCAGGGTGGACCTGCTGCGTTGAGTTGAACAAAACAGAAGGAGAATACTCCAATATAGGCGGGTTTGTCAGCAGAAAATTTTGAAAGTCTTGCGGGTCCAAGTGGAAATTTTCGATATTAATATGACCACTTTTTCTTTGAGAGCGTTCTTCTTGTTTGATATGGACAGTTGCGGGCGTCTCCGTCGCGTCCAAAGGTGATGTATGATTTGTCGTGTTTATAGCATAGGAATCTATCGCGTAGCCAGTTGGGTTCTCGTTGCCAGATAGACAAGTCGACGGTGTAGAGGAGGACGCTGACCGTATTGGTGCTTTGTTTGCCTTTGGGCCTGAGGTTGGCGAAACTCCGTTTCCGGGGTGTTTTCCGGGTCCCTGGATGTTCCCCATGGTGTATGTAGGCTGCGATTGAAAATCCATGCAAACGTTGGGGTCTGCAGGATCCACAATGTTGTTCGACTGCTGCTGAAAAGGCTTTTATAAGTCGATGTCTTTATGCTTGCTGACTATAGTGACAGACGCAGCCTACGCAGGGAGTTTGATGTTTGAAAAAAGAGCACAAGGAAAGTATGATGTTGATGACCTGGATATGCTTGTTTCGCACCGGGAAGAGTCGCACAGAACGAGGAAGCAATATCATGTGATGCTGAATATGTGCTACTTTGCCATGTCATTTTTTCTTCTGTGGAGTACAAACCAACAGGGAAAAAAAAAAAAAAAAAAAAATGAGCTGGTGTACAGGTGTTAAAGTCCCTGCGTCTCGGGCTACATGGCCCGGCACCGGACCGTTGGAACTAACGTAGTGTAAACACAACCAACGGGGCTGAGTGTTCTGCAAAGAGCACTATAATGAAAATCGTTCCGCATAGCGGGGTTTGCTGATCTACACAAAAAAAAACGTGCTATTATGTTTGTGGATCACTTCTTCTCAACGGAGGTGTTCTCGTTTGGCTTCTCTTTCTCTGGAATCTCGTCCGGCCGACGGAAATAAACGTCTCTGTAGAACTTCATCTGCGAGATGCTCTCGAGAATGTCGCTTTTGGCCGTGTGGGCTCCGATCTTTGGTGGCTGAAGCGCATTCACCTTTGGATTGTGTCTTCTAGCGAACTCCATCACACTCGAAACATCGATGATCCGGTATGTGAGGTAGTCAGTAATCTTGGGCATCTCCCTGCACAGAAACTGGCGGTCGACGTGCACAGAGTTTCCAGCCAGGATTCCCACGCCTTTGGACACAAAACGGCTTATGTACTCTAGCAGTTCGGCTTCAACAGTGGCAAGAGACTTCTCCGATGCCAAAACTTTTGCAGTCAAACCAGAGTCACCGTGGTGCTGCACGCACCACTCGTTCATAGCGTCCATCGTCTCCTTTGGGTAGTGGATCACCGACTCGTAGCCGACCGGGTCCAGCAACTCGAGGTTTCTATCGGTCACGAGACAGCAAATCTCGATGATGTGATCATTTTCAAGGTTCAGGCCGGTCATTTCGCAGTCAATCCAGATAATCGGGTACAGGTAGTCGTAGTTGGAGACTCCAGAGGCTCCTTTCTTGGCCATTTTCGCAGCTTTTGTAGGCTTGAGCGGCAGCGATGCTGGTCTTTTAGCGTTGGCAATGATTTCAGATGCTGTAGTGGCTTTGATAGGAGTTTCTTGAGCTGGAGACTTGGTCTTGGACTTGGTCTTGGACTCAGGCTTAGACTCAGTCGTCTCGCTGGATAGCTGGGCTTTCTTCTCAGAAAAGAGGTTCAGAAATGAGAACATCGGCTTTGGTTTGTTCAGACGGTTCTTCAATAGCGTAGACCTCTGTAGGCTTTGTAAAATCGCTTTGTTCATGCCGATCCGACCGTGTCTGATCGGCTTGATCAAATCATGTTTGCGCGGACTGATGAAAAATTCACCAAAACTGGTGAAAAAATATTTTGCTAGGGGCCCAACCCAAAGGATAGCTTTGTTTGTACTTTTGTATGCCCATCAACAGGATTAAACAGCATTTATCGAAGCAAACACCTTGTTTGCAACCTTACAAAGACATTGAATGTGGCTATCATCCATAGTAAATGTGTCCAATAAACATGGAAAAATAAATAGATTTGATAAATATGTCCAGCAGATGTAGGACAATAAATAGATGAGATAATAAATATATGGTCACAATTGAGCGCACAACGCAACCGTCAGATGTAGCACCAAAAGAATACTACGTCTCGCTAGCTCACAGACGTTTGCCAAAGTAAACCCATTGATCGTCCAGTGGCTTTTTCTCTAACTCTTCCCAGACTTTCCATTCGGCAAGCTGGTGAAGTAACTCGTACTCATCGTTAGCTTGGATAATCAGCTCCTCAACCAGCCCACACCCGATCTCATTCTCAATTTTCTCAACAACCTCGTTCTGTTGCACCACAGCCAGCCGAGACTTTGTCAGCTCCTCAACACTCTGGCGGTAGACTGAATGTTTTGGGAATTTCTCCTCCAGCTTGGTCAGTGTCGTCTCATACAGCTTGATCAAAACAGGTCTTGGGTTGGGATGCTGGTAGATGCCTGTCAATCCTGTGGGATTGCCTTTGTTGGCGCGGATCAAAACCTCCTGTGCTTGTCTAAGGTATCTAGAGTATCTCATTGGAAGCAATTTGTCTATTGAAAAGTGAAGTGGTAGCCGAGTTGGATTGGCCTCTCTGTGTGTGAAAACAAAGTGCCAACCTCTTTTATCTCACACAAGTTTTATTATTTTCCGTTCTTTTTCATTGGCAGAATTTGCTGCCATTAGATACATGGGTCATTAAAATTACAAATGCTTACATAACACTATGCGATATCTTCTTTTCAGCTCATGTTCTGAGACTGATTTTGAGTCTGATTCAACGGCTGGTTCTGCGATGCAGTCGCAGCTGCGTTTAGCGCTGCCTCGTTGATCCCCGTGGACGGCATTGTGTCCACATACACCGAATTGTTCTGCAAAGAGAGATTCAGGAGATTATTGAACGCGTTCGACGACGATTCTGGAAGCGACGCCGTCGCTGATGTTGTCTGAGACACAACTGCAGTGCCGGAAGTGGCGGGTGTCGGCTCTACCGACTCGTTCACCGCCGTCTTGTACTGATGACCCTTTGATGGGGAGAAGTGCGGGAGCTGCTGTAGATGGCCTATTGCGTTACGTAGGTTCAGAACACTGCTGAGAAATCTGCTGGAAAGAATCGAGTGAATCAAAGGAGCCATGTATATGCTGGATCCGATGATGTAGAAGTCTGCGAGAGTGGTTGTTTCAGTGTCGCTTGCTCTATTTTGTTTGCGGATGATCCAAAAGTCCGGTTCACGGACTAGAGCAATGACAAACTCAATACCTTTCATCTTGCGCAGGTCCTGGAGAAGCAGCTCGTACGGTTTTGTGTGGAACCCTGCATCGGTGAATTGATTTTGCATCTTCAGCACCTGGTTGTTGGACGTTCTATCGAAGAACGGAGACTGAGAAAAATATTCCAAAACATTGTCGGTTCGGAGCCCAAACATGTTGACCCACTCGGGGGATCTCCATTGGAGTTCATCTAAAGGTGCCATTGGAGCGTGGGAGTTTAAATGAGGAACAGCTATTTATCGTTAGTTTGTAGTTGTACAATTTCAGCCCTTCTTGAAGAGCCGTACTGCTGACCCATAATTAAACATGGCAGAGTCCAGTTTTTTCTCCCTTGGTGTATTTTTTTTTTCACGGAATCTCGACACTCACACAATCAGGTCAGCAGAGAGTAGTAGAACGGAGCCAAACAACTTCATTCAAACCGGAAACATCATTACATAGACCAGCGCTGGTTGAATTTCGCAGAATGAGTTTTTTCACCGGTATCTTGAGACCTCTGGGCCGTGTTGTGGCGAACTCCAAAGCAGGTCACACAACCATCAGAGGCATCAAGACCAACATAGAGGTGCCAGCACCAAGCCAGGAGGTGCCAGACGTGACAAGCTTCCTCACCAAGATTGGTCGTGGCAGTGCTGAACATGTCGAGACTTTTGAAAACGACTGGGCCAAGTTCTGGAAGATGGGCTCAAGAGAAATGAAGGCAAGCGGAATCGATATCAAAGCCAGACGGTACATTTTGGACTGGAGAGAGAAGTTCCGCAAGGGTATCCCATTGGAGGAGCTCCGGGTGGGCGTGAAGAAGAATGGCGGAGAGCGCAAGGCCAAGATCTACGCTGCCGAAAAACGAGTTAAGGACCGCATTGCTCTCGCACAACTCAGAAAGCAGTTCCGCAAACAAAGCAATCTCGAAACGGTTCAAAAGAAAGCCTGGGAAAAGCTGCACAGACAGGAGGGTCACGTTTGAAAGTTTGGCACATTGTATTTACCTGTATATAGCAATACATCTAGCTGTGGTGCTTTTCTAAGAATACCTGAAGCGCTTTTTGTAGCTCGTTTGTTTCGCTCTCCATTTCCTCCATGGTGCGAGGATGTCTCTGGTCGTCAGTTTTCACATCCATTTTGCGCATTACTTTCTGGAAAAACCCATTCAAATCTTTCTCGTGCTGTTCAAGCAGGTTGTAGATCCCATCTCCGTAACCATCGTTCAGGTAGCGGGGAATCACGTGCATGTGGACGTGAGGAACCGACTGGCCTGCAGCCACTCCGTCCTGGATAGCGAGGTTGAGCGAATCGGCTTTGTAGAATGACTCAATAAATTGATGGATCACTTGGACGGTGTTCATAAAATCAGCAGACTCCTCTGGTGTCAGATCCTTGAGGCGTGGGACCACTCTGAGGGGGACGACGAGCACATGGCCAGGCACGATTGGTTTGAGGTTAACCAGAGCGAATGTATGTTTGGTTTGGTAAAACACCTGGGAGGTGACTGGAAACTTGTAAAAGAGAATTTTGGAGGACATTGAGAATAAAGGATGTGCAAATAGGCGAGTCAGGAAAAGAGAGTGCCTTTGATAGGATACTAAAGTAGAATCGTGGGGAAGTTGAGCAAGGTTTGGGCAAAAAAATGTCATATATTTTCAAATGTATCACGTGAGACACATCACATGAATCTGCCAAAAAAATAGTCTGCTTCAAAAGCCGTTCGGGCTTTTTGTATTAGTTGAGGGAAAAGGGTTTTATTTAACATTTTGTCTACCTTGAGGGCAATGAAAACAGGTGCAATACTACATTGTCAAGATTCGCCAGCATCTTTGGAAACGATAGAGATCTTCTGAGTGCTTGGAGCCCGTGATTGGTTGCCGCAGAAGGCATGTCGGAGGCAATAGATCATTATAAGGAGCTGGATGTTCCCAAAAATGCTTCTCAAACAGACATCAAGAAGGCATTTCGGCGCATGGCGTTGAAGTTTCATCCAGACAAAAACCCCAGCAAAGAAGCTGAGGAAAAGTTCAAGCGTATAAGTGACAGTTATGGTATTCTATCGGATGCACAGAAGAAAATGGCATATGATACCAAGTTACAAGCCGCTACTAACTCTTACAATCCGTACTTTGCAAGACCAAGAACGAGTCAGTCGCACCCTTATTCGGCGTATCAGGAGTATGAGAGGGCTCGCAATCAGTACGAGGAGTACAAGCGACGCCAACAGCAGGAGAAGAAGGCGAGGGAGGCTGCAAAGAAGCAACAAGAGGAACAGGAAAGGGTGCGTGCAGAGGCGAGGCGGAGAGAAAACATGCAAAATTGGCAGCGAGACACAACGAGTGAGCGTCTTCCGCCGGACTGGGATAGAACTGACTTCCATTATGCCCGGTACAGCTCTGAAAGGCCTCCTCCGCAGAAAAGTCAAACTTCTAGCAGTGAGCAAAAGCCCGCAGATCCAGTGCGGGAAGATCCGAAAGCGAAAATATACAACACGAATGATGGAAGCTGGACTCAGTCCCGGTCTGGGTATTCGTATCGGTCAACGGAAAAGACGTATACGGGAAGAATACCAAAAATACACACTCCCGAGAAGGAGGAGGAGGAGGTGAAAGAGGAGAAGAAAGGGGAAGAGAAGGCTTCAAAGTTTGCTGGAAGTCGGTGGAGTAATGAGGAAGTGGATGATCAAAGGGAGGAAGAATCTGAGGAGAGTGATAGCAATGAAGAGAGTGAGGAGAGTGAGGAGAGTGAAGAGAGTGAAGAGAGCGGGGAAACCGAAGAGAGATCTTGGGATCAGAATGGCGATCCCAAACCACTGGATCAAGATTTCGTGGATATGATCAACAATCATTTCAGCACGTCGGAGTTCCAGTTCAAATATCCAGGCTCTGTGAGGACTCCCCAGATGGGAGCATTTGGGGATGGCCATATCTTCAACAACGGGTCGCCCGACGATCCGATTGTGCTGGATTCTGGGACCAAAGACGATCCAATTGTTTTAGATGATGAAGGTGAATTGCGCGATTATGAGTCGACCGGCCCATCGAGGAGGGCTAACCGGACAGAAATGGAGGAGGCTGCAGAGGCTGCTGCGGAGGCTGCCGCGGAGGGTGAGGAAAATGTGAATCCGAAAGCACCCAAGGCTGCGAAAGGCTCAAAGAGTCGGAAAGGAGCGAAACGTGTTCGCGTGGAAGAGGAACAGAAACCCTCGTCGGCTACTTTTGAATTTAACGTCGACAACGTGCCGCCATTTACACAGACTAGCGGGGACTTTAATATGGAGTCTATTGGCGAGAGTCTAGGTTTGGGCAAAGAGGACAAGGCGGTTCCAGATGAGGATGAGAATATGATGATCGACAGTGACGATGACGGTAACACAGAAATTCCAATTCATCAAGCTGTGAACCAGTCTCTTCCACGGCAGAAGACGATGCTTCCGCTAACGTTGACTGATTTTCGTTGTGTGGACAACGGAATACTGTTTCTAAAGCCTCCGAGCGACCCTGTTTTTGCGGCTGGAGATGCAGCGGGTAACTTACGGGCAGCCCGTGAGTACCTTCAGGCTGTGAACAAATACTACGAGCAGTTAGCGGACCACCAAAAAGCACGGAACATAGCGAATGCGAAGTACATGGACCGTATTTTAACTAACGAGCGAGACCGGCTGGTTTATCTGGAGAGTTTAAAGATGGATGAGCGGCTCGTTGTTGGGGCTGCCGAGTTTTCGAGGCATCACAACGAGATGATGCAGCAGTTATCGCGAATTTTGGGTTGACTAGTGTATAGTAGAGTATTTAGAGGGGAGAGCGAATATAAATTCTATGAGAAAGTTCTGTTGTAATTGAAAATTGATGATTTTCATTTGGTTTTTTTTTTTTTTTTTCAAGCGAGAATATAAGTATGAAATGCAAAAAATACAACATTTATGGTTCAGCAAAGGTTGTTTTGTTCGGTGTTCAAAGACATGTCGAAGCCTGGAACAAGTTTTGAGGGAAATACGGGCACAGGTGCCGGCGCCGGCGCCGGTGCGGCTGCGAGCTCGGAGATACCCAGAGATGTTAAGCTGTTGCACTTGATTTTTGCTACTCAGGGTATTCAGAGCTATCAGGACCATGTTCCGCTACAACTGATGGACTTTGCATACCGCTACACCTCTGGAGTGTTGCAAGACGCGATTTTGTACAACGACCACGCGCATTCAAGCATTGGGAATGCGGGTAACTCAGGAACGCACAATGCGCAGCTATCGAACGAGGACATTCGTTTGGCGATTGCCGCGCGCACCAACTACCAGTTCAAACCTGTTCCACCGAAGAAACTGTTGTTGAAGCTTGCTGCGGAGCGGAATGCGAAGCCTTTGCCGCCGGTGATGCCGTCGTGGGGGATTCGTCTTCCGCCGGAGAAGTATTGTTTGACTGCGAAGGACTGGGATTTGGAGGAGGAGGATGATGATGACAAAGTGAGTATAATGTGAACGTTATTTTTGGTGGAGGATTACTAACAGAAGCAGGATGAGGAGGGCGATTTGAAGGAGAAGGGAGGAGAGAAGAAGAGGCGGCGGAAGAATGGGGAATGAGGAGGCGATGACGACGAGCGGGGCGGGCCAAATCGACCATCCGAGCAGGTCGGTCCTGCTCGGTTCATTTGTCTTTGTTTGTCTACTCAATTGATTTAAAAGATTGTATATTACGTTGAAAAAACATTTCATCAAACTCACCGGGTGAAATTTGGGGCTCGGGGTTCCGGGTCAAAAACGAATCTGCTGTAGCAGTAAGTAAACGAGATAGCCGGGTTGTTTGACACGAAGAAGATGGTCGTTTTGATGACAATTTGGCGAGCTACAAACTCACTAAAGACGTCTTTCTACTGCTCACTCCTCACTCCATGGTTGGCTCGTCGTTCGCGCACTCCAAAAATTTTCCTGATTTACAAGTGTTAACAACTCTTAACACCTCTCGCCTCTGCTCACGGCACCCAATTGCAGCGCAAACAGCCCTGATTCACACGAATCAACCATGACATTCGTGACACAAGGCTCAATTCCAGAGTAAGTACCGATCCAGCGCCAGAGAAGCATCGCAATACTAACAAGCGAGTCCAGAGTGGTTGAAAAGACCGTGGGAGAATGCCTGGAGGAGCGCACATCGATCCTCGACAGCATTGCCGACCTCGGACCGCCCGACATGGTTCATTTGCGCAAACACAACGGCTCGTCCAACACCAAGACGCCTACTTTGGGCACCTTTTTGTACTATACCGGGGCAGACGTTTCCAACACGGCGACGATTGCAGCTCTGCTGAACTCGCTGAGCAACATCATTGGCGAGGAGCCGCAGCTGTGGTTCGGCAAACCAAAGCCTTGGAAGGTGACGGAGGCCACATACTGCACATTCAACGTGTTTTCGAAAGTGGACGTCCGGGTCACGTGCCGCTTCCCAGGACAGGTTGAGTCTGAGATGCTCGACACACAGGGAAACAAGGTGATTGAAAGCGACCGTCTGTGGCTGGAGACGTTTGTGAGCGGTGTGGTTCGTGCCGTGGTGAGTGCGGACAGCGAGACGGACGATTTCACGTCGATAGTCGAGATTCGCAAAATCAACCCGTTTCTGAGCAAAGAGAACGCTCTGTTGTTTCTGCGCGGGTTCGAGGAGCTGTACTTTGACGGAGTCAAAATTGGATGCAACGAGGAGCTCCAGGTGGCCACCAACAGCAACAACTACCTGGTGGACGCTTTTGTCCGCTGCGTTGAGACCACCGGGCTATTTGCCGAGGCCCAGGCGATCCTCGCCCGCATTGTGGAGCAGGACCCGAGCGCAACATACCTGGTGGCCAAGTTGTACCTTCTGAGCAACGAGGAGGTGCAGGCGGTCCAGGTTCTCCGCGAGGGGATCAAGAATAACCCGCTCGACGGCGAACTGTTGACGTTGCAGGCGGAGTACTGTTTCCACAAGAATAAGCCGGAGCTGGCTCTTCCGATCGCTGTGCGGGCCGTCAACTCGTCACCAGCCTATTTCAAGCCCTGGTCGATTCTTGTGAAGCTATACATTGCACAGAACGACTATGAGAAGGCTCTCTTGACGCTGAATTCGTGTCCGATGGTGACCCACAAGGACAAGTACGTGCTGAGACGCGTGAACCATCCCCGGGCCGAGGACCTGCACCTTCCTCTGCCAATGGACGTTGCCCTGGGTGAGGTGACCGACCTGAACTCGGCCGACATTGCGGTTGAACACAACAAGATCGACCCGTCGCTGCTGAGTCTGGCTGCTGCGAATCTCAAGTCGACATTTTCCAAAGCGTACCGTTTGTTAACGGACATTGTGTTGGAGACGGGCTGGGAGGCTCTGCTCAAGTACCGGACGCGTGTGTTTGTGATGGAGGACGAGTTCAAAAAGGACCTTGTGAAGACGGCTCTGGACAGCAGCTCGAGCTCCTCGGGAGTTTCTGCTGCTGCCACGACGGCGGCGAACGCCAACGGCTCGCCACAGTACAAGAAGAAGCGTCTGTGCGAGCGGTGGCTGGACAATCTGTTTATGTTGCTCTACGAAGATCTACGGACTTACACGATGCACCGTGCGGAAGTGATGCATTTCGAGGCCCAACAGCTGGATCTCCAGAAGTCGACGCTGGAATGGGAGCTGTTGGGGCTGGTTTCAGACCGTTTGGGCCACCACAGAGAGGCTGCTCAGTGTTTCGAGAAGGGTCTGAAGAACCGTTTTGCTGTCAAATCTTCCAAGAAGCTGCTACGGTACTACAACGAGCAGAAGCACAAGACGGGAGACCTGGAGAGCGTGAACCGGCTGAACGACCGCACCTTGGAGCTGATTGTGAAGCTGTTGGTGTGGAACCACCGGTGGTACTGTTCGTTTTCGCCTGCGCTAACTGGCGCTCTTCGGAGTTTGATCAATGAGGTTGGTCGGACTAAGATTGAGAGCGAGATCAAGGTGCGTTTTGATGATAAAAATACGGGTGTTTTCAATCTGGTGAATGATAGTTTGAAGTTTTTGGAGGGGTATGGGTTGGTGGAGGATGATTGAGCGGACAGGTTGATTTAGTCGCCTTTTCGTCGGCTTGATCCCCCCAGCTGCTTTCCCATGTTGATGACGATTCTCGGCTGTCCGCGTCACACAGTAACAAAAGACGAGATATGGCTCGGTGTATAGCGTATAAATGTACTTTTTATTAGCTAATTTCAGTGTCGCGGGCGACGCGACGATCGACGCGGGTACATCCGCGGCGAGAGCAGCGGCGAGAGCAGCGATTTCGACGTGGCCAACGAACCACGCAGCACGGGAGAGTAGCAATGGCAATTGAGTCCGACCAGTGATGGTTTGGTGGACTTGAGAAATAAACAACTTGTTTCGCTCTTTATTTCCCCCTGCTCACTATTCTCCTCGCTGATTATTCTCCTCGCTCGTTCTGAATTTTTCTACGTATTTTTTCAACAAAAATAACAACAATCCATCCACGTCTCTTCCTCCTACAACCAAGCAACATGGTGACCATTGGCAACGCACATGACGATCTGATCCACGACGCGGTGCTGGACTACTACGGCAAGCGTCTGGCCACGTGTTCGTCGGACAAAACCATAAAGATCTTTGAGGTTGATGGCGAAAATCACAGACTGGTGGAGACATTGAGAGGCCACGATGGGCCTGTGTGGCAAGTTTCGTGGGCACATCCAAAGTTTGGCGTGATTCTCGCCTCGTGCTCGTACGATGGAAAGGTGCTCATCTGGAAAGAGGAAAACGGCGTTTGGTCTAACATTGCAGAGCACGGCGTCCACCAGGCCTCTGTCAACAGCATCGCGTGGGCCCCAAGCGAGTACGGTGCTGTTCTCCTGTGCACCTCCAGCGACGGAAAGGCGTCTGTGGTGGAGTTCCTGGAGGACGGGTCGCAAAAGACGCTGGTGTTCCAGGCCCACGCCATCGGAGTGAATGCTGGGTCCTGGGCTCCGCCTCAAAAGGACAACATCCACGAGAGAAGACTCGTGACAGGCGGGTGCGATAACTTGGTCCGGATCTGGAAGTTGGACCACTCTGTCAACAACTACGTCGAGGAAACCGTTCTGGCAGGCCACACCGACTGGGTCCGCGACGTTGCGTGGTCTCCCTCCCTGCTGTCCAAGTCATACATTGCCACTGCGTCCCAGGACAGAACGGTCATCATATGGACACGTGACAGCAGTGACGGCGAGGGCGTTTGGAAGAAACAGCTCTTGACCGAGGAAAAGTTCCCGGACGTGTGCTGGAGGGCCAGCTGGTCGCTGAGCGGGAACGTGCTGGCCATCAGCGGCGGCGATAACAAGGTGACGTTGTGGAAGGAGAATCTTGGTGGCAAGTGGGAGTCTGCTGGGGAGGTGGATCAGTAAGCAGATGGCGAGCGTGCTCCAGTCCCCGGATCTCCTATGTATATGTTATACAGATTAATCAGCGACTACGCGCGAAGCGACTACGAGCAACGGCAATCTTTTGGACTCATTTGCAGCTTTGCAACGGTTCCAACTGATTACGCGCTCTTTGATACTGATACATTAAACTAGCTCATAAAAACGTTGGTACTGTGGGCGTTGCGGTCGACGTCTAATCATCATCTGTCCTCGTTTGACGACTCCTTTTGCTCCTTATCCACGGGCTTTTTGTTCACAGTGGAATAAAAAACACCTGGAATCTAAAACCACCCCCTTCGCCGCCCGCTTCACCCTCTCTTCTCTGCCCCTCCCCCTCTTCCTCTTGCCGATTCCTCATCACCCGCCACCGGTTCACCACCACAAACAAAATCACAAACAAAATCACCCCCGTAATCAGAATATCGTCCACACTACCGTCGTACGACGCCGTGAACCCGCTCTCGTACTCTCCGCCGTCCTGTAGCTGCTCGTACTCCTTTAGCAGTTGCTGCTCCCGTTTGGACCGCATTCGGCTGTACATGTTAAGCCAGTCGCGCCACGTCCGGTCTGGAGCACGCACCTCAGACACTCCAACGTTGGTTTGTTCTCCATACCACCAAGTCTTAGCATACAGTCGGATCAGCGACAGCTGCACCGGAATGTACGCCAGTGGGTTATACAGCAGCACCTGGTCATAGTAACGCTTGGCAAGATGGAAATCCTTTGAAACTCCGAGCCCCATCTCATACATGAACCCGAGATTAAACGCAGCCTGGACGCTACCACGCTCCGCTGCGTGCTGGTATAAGCTTGTGGCTTTCTCAAGGTCCGGGGCAATCTCGTACTTGTCCTCGGGCGCTGAAAGATTGCACTGCTTGCTCTTGAGCCCGTGGTAGAAAACGTCACCCAAAAACAGGTTTGAGTCGAGGTTTCCCTGCTCCGACGAGCGGGAATAGTAGTTCAAGGCACTTTTGAACCGCGCCACAGGAACCCGGGGCGGGTCCTCTGAGTACCCAACAGGGGCGTACAACAGAAACGCGGCCGACGCCTGTGCATGCTCAAAACCTTGTTCAGCAGCCATTGCATAGCCTATCAGCGCGAGCTCATTGTTTTGCTGTAACAGCTGCTCAAAAGCCCACTTCAGGTCGCACACAACTGGTTCTATCGTCTCAACAAATCGCTTATACAGCGTAGCAACGCTATCGAGCTTCTGGGCCCCAGAACTGCGCTCGTACGTCTGCGCCGAAAAATAGAGCGCTTCTGGATATGAAGCCTGTGCGGCCTTCTCAATATATTCCCAGCCCTTTTGGTTGTTCTGACGGTCAAGTAAAACGCGACCGTGGTGAAACAACCCGGGCGGGCTTGGACCGCTCAACCTGTACAGGCGATTAAACTCCGTGATGTTGTCGCGGTCAACATACACCTCGCTAATGATCCCCAAGTCCACGAAAATGTCCGGACTGAACGTCAGTTTGGACGCCACCAATAGCCACCGTTGCGCCTCCTGCCAATCCTGGTCTGTTCCTTCTCCCCGTAAATACATGTGGCCCAGCATTCCGCAGCAGTCACCAACAATGTGTGTGAACGGCTGCGAGGTGGGCACCACAAACAGGTCTTCAACCGCTTCTGCCAGTATCTTTTTCACGTTGGACGTCTCCATGCCCTCTGTGGCGCACTTCTGAGCAAGCTCAAACGCCCTATCGTAGTTGCGTGCGCGAAGATAGCTGCCGTCATAGTGGTGGCGGACAGAGTCAAACAGGTTGGCAAAATATTGGTCGCGAGGGTCTCCAGCGTGGATGTCCTTCAGGTCTAAGGAGCTGCGCGGCCTGTGGGTCCCGAGGCCGCTGCGTCGGTCCCTAATGGAGCTCCGCGAGACTGAAAGCGGAGCTTCACTCGCTCCAGCACCGTATATTCCGTCCTGGAGGTCGCTCACGCGGAAGTTGAAGCTGTCGATGTTGGGGCCGCCCAGAGGACTCTCTGTCACAAACTTGTAGCACGCGTTGGCCACTATTCCGTAGTAGAACGCTGCCAGCTCGTAGCTTTGCGGCACAGAAATCCCCTTGTAGTATCGGTATGCCAAACACATGGCAGCGCGTAGTTCTCCCTGGTCCGCGGCCAGCCGGTAGTGCAACAAGGCCCGGCCTTGATCCATCTCTACCTTGCCGAACAGACCTGTTGCGTGAATGAAACCGAGCATGTAGTTGGCGGTGGCATTGTCTGAGATTCTGGCGGTCTGCTCGTAGTAAGCGAGCGCGGCGGTGGCATTTGTTGGTAGGGAGAAGTTGCCAAACATGTTGATCTGGGCCAGGGTGTACGCTGCCTCGGTGGCGTCGTTGATGTCGACTGCAGAGTCCGCGTGTTGTTTCAAACTGGCAAGTGCTGTCTTCTGCATCGGCGACAGCCTTGACAGCAACTGTCGGGTTCTCCACGCCTCGGTTTCCTCGTAGTAGTCCACTGTGAGGGCCACATGGAGGACGGCGTCGGAGTCTTGTGTAGTCCCTGCGGGCGACTGGGGCTCTCCCATGGGACTCAAAAACGCCACACGTTTCTTCAACGCGCTCTCCTCGTTACGGAGAACCTGGACAGCTTCCTGGACGGTGAGAACGGTCTCGAGAGGGGACTTGGCTAGCGGGGTCTGAGTGAGTTCGCCACCGGGACCTACCGCAAGCGAGACCTGGGCCAGAACCGCCAAAAGAGTGACCACCAGGTATGCAAGACGTCGCACAGCATTTTGGGGCATCATTGTGTCCAATTGGCAGGTGTTGATTCCGTTACCAGTGATGCTTTGGTGGGCAATCTTGATCAAGATGGAGTTATTTTTTCCCTAGAATTATTTTTATGTTTTTTGTACCGGTGATTTTTCATCTTGAAGGAAAAAAATTGAATCTGATTTATATATATTCCACTATGTGGGCACTTTTTTGTCAATGCCCCGTAAGTGTCGAATATTTTGCGCTTGTCTCGAGCCAGTTCCTGTTGAAGGTGCTTTACATGCTGATACTGCCGACCATGTCGACGGTTCTGGTGCCAGCGAGTCCAGATTGGTCTTTCCGCACACCCTATTTGACCCCAGAGCCCTGGTAGACACTCCGGAGTTGCACTTCTGCAAACGGTGTCGCGCGGTGCGCTGCGGCCGGTGCGTGGAGCGCGAGGTTCAGACCAAGTTCTGTGCGTGGTGCGTCAAGTCTGCCGCGCCAGAAGAACTGTTTTGCCCGCGCAATTGCTTTGAGTGTCCCCAGTGCCGCTCTCGGCTGTCTGTCAAGGCCCGAAACCACCAGCACGAAACGAGACCGGACCGTCTCGCGGGGCGCTCTTTTTCCTTCAGTTGTTCGTCGTGTCGCTGGAAGTTTGACACGGGGCTTGTGAGCAAGCCGCAGCCGCTGAGCGCTGTGATTCGCAGGTTGTCCCAGACCAACCAGGACACCCGCTTCAAAGAGCTGGGCGACGTTTACACGACGATATACGCAGGCGGGGTCCGTTCAGGCCGTCGCGACGAGCTGATCTCGCGGTTCTCGTCGCTCGAGCTTGCGGCGATGGTGACGGCCGACGCTGCTCACGCTGACGTTGTCGAGACGGACGAGGTTGACCAGGTCGACGAGGTCGGTAATGCCAATACAAGCGCCCTACCACAGCCCCACAGACTCAGCTCGCGGGTCTCGGTACGGTGCAAGAACTGCCGCGATATGTTGATGGCTCCGGACGCTGACGCGCTGTCGACACGGTTCGTGCGAACATCAAACGCCGTGGATGTGGTTCCAGAGATTGTGGTGAGCAACTACAGGGGCCAGCCGGAGCCTGATTTCTCCGGCCCGACGAGAACTAGCGTGCTTGTGAGCTTTATCAATGCATTGGAGGAGCCTCTCGAGCTGACTGTTTCTACTTTTGAGCATCTTGACGGTGCTTGTCGGCCCGTGGCGGCGGAGTTTGGTGTTGTGAGCGTGAGTCTGCCGTGTTCTCAGTTCACCTTGGGTGCCAGGCCGGCGCGGACGTCGAAGCCCGAACAGCTGGTCAAGACTGTTCCCACTGCGTTGCTGAACAATTTTTCAAAGCACTCGAGAGTCGAGCTGCTGGTGCGGCGGCCGGAGCAGCTGCAGAACGTGAGCTGGTCGCCGGAGACGCAGCGACGCGTCGAGAGCGGCGACGTTTCGACGCGGCCGGCCGACGAGGGGGTTAATTGGTGCACTGTCCCAGTGGATCTGGAGGTGGGTCAAGCAGCGCAGGATGTTGTTGTTCGGCTTTTTGTGAGTGTAAGGAGCGGGGAGGGTGGTGAGTATGGGTTTTGGCAAGTTCTGGAGTTGACAGGCGAGTGATCTCAGTTTAGCGATATTTTGTGGCTTTGAGAAAACCATTGGCCAAGTCCATGAAGCATTAAGTGAGCATTTGAGTCATTTGGCTGTCTCCTCTGCCCTCAAAAACGACTCCAGATCTGAAAAAAATACCGAGACGAGCGATAAGAAAATATTTTACCCCAGAAAAAAATACCGATAAGAATAATATGATGGACAATAAATAAAAGCACAAGCTAGAATGTTTCAAAACTTTTTCATCTTGCCGCCCACACACAGATACCTTGTGACGGCCAAACACCCAGCACTGGCCAAGCTCAATCCAGCCATCAGCACTATAAACCCATTGTTCCTGCTATTGCTGTGGCCGCTGCCGATGATGGCCGACGAGCCCGGCATGAACCCAAGCAGCACCGCACCCGTCACCGCGTACATAGTGGCGTACCGTTGGCCAAAAACGTCTGCTCTCACGATCAGCGAGCAACAGCTGGGCAGCAGCGAGTAGATACCCCCGTAGAATAGGCCGTAGAACACGCTGTAGACATACAATCCGGCCGGAATCGACTTACAAGGCAGCCAGATGGCAACATCGAGGACCGCAGTAATGACCAGCAGAAGCAGAATGATGTTGTATCCGCCCAGCCATCTATCGGCAATGACTCCGGCCAGGTATCGACCCACAATCGCCGCGGCGTTGATCACCGTGACGTACACGTACGCCTGGCTCTGTGAAGAGCCGTACTTGATGCAAAGAAACGAGAAATATGATGACGTAATGATGATGGAAGACTCTGCAAAGAGACATCCTAGAGTGCAGAAAAGAAACTTTCTGTCACAGTACAAAGCTCGCAGGTCGAACGACTCCGTCAGGTACAGTCTGATGGATTCTTTGCGGCTCAATGGCGGGGTTTCGACGAATTTGCGCTCTTTAACAAACACATACGCTATCAACAGAGCCACGAGCGATATGAGTGCGAGCAGCCGGGTCGTCCAGACAAACCCGATGCTGACGTAAGTTTTGCGCAGGATGATCGGGAACAGAAGCCCGCCAACACAGCCTCCGTTTCCGGCAACTCCAATTGCAGTGGCCTGTTTATTTTTGGGGAAGTAGTGCGGAATGGTGCCAATCAGAGGGGCAGTCAGAATGCCGCACGCCACTCCAACAGCACCGAAACACACCAGAAATTGGTACACTTTGCGGCAGTTTGCGAACCCAAGCATTGCACCTGTCAAGAGAAGTGTTCCCACGGCGATTGGCGCACGTGCGCCGTTGCGGTCAAAGTATGTTCCTGAGAAGATGGTGCTCACAAGCATAAGAGAACAAAACACAGAGAAGATCCATGAAACCGACGTGGTGGACGCGTGTCGCAGCTGGTGTTCGAGCAGTTGGGTCTGAATCACACCAATGGAGTTTGCAAGTCCCCAGACGGGTAAAAGTCCGCAGAATGATCCAAAGACGACCGACCAGCAGACGAGTCTGCTGCTTGGATAGTCGTGCTCATCCGAGAGAGGGTCAGCGGGGGCCGTGAAATCCGTGCTGGCGCGGTCGACCGGGCTGGTTGAGCTCAAACTTGTGCTGCCTGCAGCGCTCATGCGACGTTCGGCGTTCGTCAGCTCGTACACAGATTCAGTTTGAGATGTCATTGCCAAAACGATTTTGCAGGCTGGACGATGGATATTGGAGATTTTGGAATTTTTCAGGGGTGCGAAAAAAAAAAAAGTTCAAGCCAAGATAAGAGAGTTCAGACGCGTTGGTATCTTTGCTAGAGCAGCATGTCATTGAACGCTGGAACGCACAAAGACGCGGCAGTTGGCAATCGCGGCGAGTTTGGCGAAAGCGGCGAGCTCGCGGGCGCAGACGCGGCGCAAATCGACCCAATGACCATCGCTCGGCTCTTCCATACGGTTGCGTTCTCTGATGAGACTATGCGCATCTCCCAACGCACGCTACAACTGGTCTCAGAGTACATTAGGCTGTTTACAAGCGAGGCAATCATCAGGTCGAACGAGGAGAGGCTGGAGGAGCGGCGCCGCGAAACGGATCGGTATAATACTGATGCGGTGGAAGAGGAAGAGGGTGGTGAGTCTGGCGAGAACGCGTTGGACACAAGGCATTTGGAGAAGATTGCCGGGCTTTTGGCGCTGGACTTTTGAAGAGCAAATGGCGATCGTTCTGGATCAATCTGGAGCAAAATCCCTGGTGGACTGCGAGCCAACCAATCTTATCATCTCATGTCTACCACTTGTAAACGACAAACGTTTAATCTCTATCTATGTATACTCATCAACAACTTTTTATGTCCAGAATTAGCTGGAAGTGTGCGCAAATGACACGTTAAACAATTAGCTACGCTCGCCATTCGCACATCAGTGCTTCTCCTCCGGCTCGTTAGGATCGATACGGAAAACCTTGTCCGGGTTCAACAACCGGTACGGATCCAGAGCAAACTTGATCTTTCTCATCAAATCAACAGCATCGTCACCAGCCTCCTCAACCAGATAGTCTCTCTTACCGTAACCCACACCGTGCTCACCAGTAACAGTACCCTCGGCAGCAATCGCACGATCAACCATGCCTTGGACAATGGCCTTGACCCTGTTATACTCCTCCTTGTTGTTCTTGAACAGGATGATTGCGTGGTAGTTTCCGTCTCCAGCGTGGCCAACAATAGACGCGGTCAGGCCCGCCTGCTCAATCAGTTTCTTGGTCTCCTCCAGAGAGTCGCACAAACGCGAAATCGGAACAGCAACGTCGGTGGTCCACACCTGAATGTCTTTGTCGATGTAGGTCTTTCCGTACTGGATCGTAGACCAAAGAGCCACCTTTCTTGCGTTCCACAGCTCGAAATTCTCCTCCTCAGACTCGGCAAACCGGAAAGACTTGTTGTTGTTCTCCTTGCAGATCTGTTGGACCGTCTTGGTGACCAATTTCGCAGACTCTTTCGAGTTTCCTCCCAGCTTGAACATCAAAGTTGGTGCCTCGTCGTACTTGAGCGACGTCTCGCCTGTCTTGTTCACAAAGTGCATCATCTTGTCGTCGAGCAGTTCGATCGCGTTTGCAGGAATCGCCCGTTGCACCAGCTGAGCCACGGTGTTGGCCGCGTCGGACAGACTGTTGAATGAAACAACAGCCACATTTTCAAATTCAGGTTTCACATGCAGCTTCAAAGTAGCCTCAGTCACAATTCCCAGGGTACCTTCGCTTCCAATGAACAAACCAGTCAGGTTGTAGCCGGCCGCAGACTTGCGCGGACGCTGTTTAGTCTTCACAATGGTTCCATCGGCCAGAACAACTGTCAAACTCGCCACGTTCTCCTTCATGGTTCCGTAACGCGCAGCATTGGTTCCAGAACACGAGGTTGCAACCATACCTCCGATACAGGCACCTGGACCAGGGTCTGGGCCAAACATGAGTCCGTGCTCGGACAAGTAGTCGCGCAGATCCTCCCAACCAAGTGCAGGCTGCACAACCACGTCCAAATCGTCCTTGTGAAGCTCGATCACCTTGTTCATGAGGCCCAGATCCACAGAAATGCCCTGTCTAGTAGGAATAAACTGGCCCTCCAGCGACGTACCTCCACTGAACGGAATCACAGGAACACGATACTTGTGGCAAATCTTGAGAATTTGCGACACCTCCTCGGTGGACTCTGGAAAAACAATCAAATCTGGTCTCTGGTCGGGCTCCGCATGGTGGGTCGAAAAGAAGGTGTCCGAGTGGCTGTCCAGTTCCGACTTCGAGGCGCTCACCTTTTCCGGGCCAAGCAGAGCCGTTAACTCCTTCTTGGCAGCCTCCACATTCCCGTATGCCGGCGAGATCACGTCGTTCAACTTGGTGGTTGACGAGGCCGGGAACAGGAACTCCGGAGTCTGGTCAGCCACCTTGAACGAAACGTAGCCTGCTCCAGCAAGCGATCCAAGCAAAAACACTCCTCCAATCTTCCAGAAAGAAGACGACGACGAAGACGAAGACGAAGCGTCCTTTCCAGCCGGCTCTGGAGCTGCCTTTTCCTCAGACACCTTGCTGGTCTTGGTCTCGGTGGAGTTGAATCGAGAAAATCCCGGTAAAACAACACTTCTTCTGAAAGAGCCCTGCGCAGGACGCTGGGCAGTGCACAGCACTCTTGCTGGTGTCACGAGTCTCGGAAACATGTTCGCACAATGCTTTTTCAGAACCAACACGCAAGTGGCAGATATCTGTTGTGCGTTCAGGCCCCCGATATTTATATCGCTTGTAAATCGCTCAACTTGTCTGCGGAGAAAAAACTGTGGCTGCATTAGGAAATTGTGCGTGGGATTTTTTTTAATATATATTTGAAAAAAAAAACCCACTACTTATCGAGAAGTCTCTACCTGATTACATAAAATCGTCGTCACCAAAGTCGTCGTCACCAGGCAAAAACTCGTCAATGTTGTCCTTCTTGAACGCTGCTCCGACATTAACCTGGCCCTTAGCCTTCTTCTTGCCCGCACCTCCCGTGGACGTTCCGCCAGTCTTGGCCAGACGTGCCTGTCTCTCATCCTTCACCTTCTGAGTCACCATCGCATTCAGCGTCGACACAACTTTACGTGTGTTCTCCAAAGATAGCGGCGTGCACAGGTCGCGGATGAGGTCAATAGCCAGTGATGAGGCGTAGTTCAACTGCGACTGCTCCGCAAGACCAGTCAAAGCAGGCCCCACCGCCTTTCTCAGCTTCTCGTAGTCCTGTTTGGTCTCAACCTCGAAAATTGGGTGCACAGTAAGCGGAGTCTCCTTGGTCAGCTTTGGCTGAGCGCTCTTGGACGCCTTCTCTGCCGCCAGAGCCCGAGCACGCGGGTGCTCAGACACGCCGAGACCGTCAAAAAGGTCCGCCGCGTTGTTCAGATCCGAGTTAAGCTCTGCCTCCCGCAGCATCTCCTGGCGCGTCTTTGCGTCAACAAGGTCGATGTCTAGCAGCTTCTTCTCGCCAAGCTTCTTCTTTCCGCCTTTGCCAGCCGCCTTAGTAGGCTTGGCCGCCTTCTTCGCAGCAGCTTCTGCCTTTTTGGCGGCTTCCTTCTCTCTTTCCTCGTCGGAATCCACGTCCCACGACTCCAGAACTGGCTCGTCGTCGTCTTCTGCAAGCTCGTCTTCCCACGACGCCGTCACTTTCGACCCAGAAGAGGTTGGAACCTCGAAATCCTCGTCATCTAAAAGGTGTTAGTTTCGCATCGCGTGACCCGAAAGGGCTCTGACTTTACATACCCCAAGACATGTTGTATGGTTGTATTGATGTGTTGTTTGGTGTCTGTTTCGTTGACTGATCCTCTCTTTAGTTGGCTCAAAAAGACTTTTTTTTTTTTTCCTTCTTCACTGTTTATTTCGAAAAAATTATTTTATCGGAGACAAGCTATGACGTCGATCGGCGCGTCGCGAGCTCCGAACTGGTTTTATTCGAGTGGCAAAAAAAAAACATAATCCATCTGCCTCCACACCCATAAGACACCTTCAATCTACTCACTGAAGCGCTTGTTTGTCGATTGATTCAAGGAATAACAAAATGGTACGTTGATTCAAGCCATCCATGATTAAAATGCTCTTATACTAACCCTCCCTCCAGTCCAACACTCTCAGAATAATACCTAAAGACTCCCATCAGAGCTCGGTGAGCGCAACCAGCTTCTCAACCCCTGCGCCTTCGGCCCCTGCTCTCCCAGATACCCTGCGTTCAGGAGAAGGTCCACTGTCTGTGGCATCAAAGATCAACAAAAGACACCCATTGGAGTCGAGAATTGCCAACTGGGACCAAACACAGAGAGAACACCAATTGGAGACTTACAGACGGATCTTTGGCGCTGCAGACCCGATCAAGAGAGAAATGGAGCTGAAACTTGTGGAGCAGAACGAGTTCAGACCTATGCTGCTGGGCGGGTCTTCCAGTGTGCACCGCGACATTTTGCTCAACAGAGAAACCACCATCGACTGGGAAGATATCTACACAGGTAAGTTGAGACGAAATTATATGGGAAAAAAATACACCAATGGATACTAACATGAACTTTCTAGGCTTTGACAACAAACCGCAGACGGATTTCCATACCGAGATGGAGAAGAAATTTGGCATTTGATGCTGGCGAGTCCTGCAGTTGGTTTCTCATTAACTAGACCCAATAAACTACTTGTATACGAACCCCATGTAAATCGACGCGCACCGACGCGGGATCTTGCGAATCGACGCGTAACTGTCGTGTGCCCACAAACAAAAAATTTCACTGAAAATTTTTTTTTCTCCAGGAAGGAAGGAAGTTCTGGCAGAGGAAGTGTGAGCACCAGAGAGGACTCGGGAAGGAGAGAGGATTTGGATGCTCACGAAAAAAGGAAGGTTTTGGAATAAACGCGTTGATCTCAATTGCACACTCTATTGCACTCCAACAGAACCTCATTGCATCAGACTCTGAGATCAAACCTTTCTCTCCCCTCTCCATAAATCCAACAATGTCACAATCATATTACAAGACCTGGTACGGCGAAAAGCCTGATCCGTTGACAGAATTACGAGCCAACACTTCTGTGCCCCAACTCAACGAAAATGCGCGAGATTCACTCAAATCGGACCCTTTGGACACAGCCAAAACAGCGAACCCAACCTACACCATGCAAGAAATGTTTGACGTGTATCAGACGATGGCTGAGAAGGATCAACTAGTGGCAGCCCCTTCAAGCGGGTCATTCCGATCGTCCAAGCTCAACACGATTCTGCACATAGATCTTTTGAACGGCCAAAAATCAGCCGATTCGGCCGATCACAGACAGCCGTTGGACCACCAAGCTGATGATCTCGTGAAAGGGATCAAGAATCTTGAGGTGACCGAGCCTGTTTGGCCCGATTCGGCTCCATTGTCCCAGCCTTCGCTCGAGAGCGCCGAATCCAGATCCTCGCCTGCCCCGCAGGACCTGTCGCACGATCTTCTGCAAAGACTTGTGCAACAGTCTCAGTTTGGAGACGCGGTTGTCCATCCTCTGCTGAGCCACGGGAACTCCTTTGTCTCGACAACAGGGTCCAGAACTCCGTCAGTGCCGGCTCCGCTCGCCCCCTTGGCCACTAAGGTTGACCCCTCGCAGGTGCGGTGGTTCTACCTCGATGCGTCAGGCAACGAGCAGGGACCGTTTGAGTCTACTCTGATGCAGCAATGGTACTCGCTCAAGTACTTTGACTTTGGGCTCAAGATCCGCCGCGAGGAGGAACGCAGCTTCGTGACCCTCGCTGACTTTGTGCAGTCTGTCAACGAGTTCAACGTTCCGTTTGCTATTCCCCTGCCTTCGCTTGCGGCCCAGCAGCTGCCGATCCTGGCTCATCAGCCCTCGTTCCAGTCGTTCAACGCTAACCCGGCTCTGTTCCCTGGAGACGCTGGCGCATCCGGTGCCCCTGGCGGCTACTTTGGCAACCCCGTGTCGCTTAACCAGCCTGCCGGGCCAAACAACTGGCCTGCCGCTAGTACTTTCCTGAACAACGGCCTGTACTCCCAGCCGCAGTACTTGCAGAGCCCTGATCTCGCGGTGAATCTGCCGTCTTTGCAGCCCGAGCTCGCTTTTGCGCTCGGCGGCGATGCGAGCAGAAGACCCGATCCGGTGTACAACGAGATCGACGCGTCGGCGTTGGTTGGTGACGTTTTGGAAGAGGCCTCTGAGACTGTTGAGGAGCCCCAGCCGGTTGAACAGCATGCTGAACAGCATGCTGAGCAGCACGCTGAGCAGCAGGTTGCAGAGCCAGAGGTCTCGACACCTGTTCTTGAGCCTGTCCCTGCTCCAGTCAAGCCGGTCTCTGCCATCGGCTCTCCCGTTGCTGACTCGTCGGTGTCCCCTGTGGAGCACGACAAGTCGGACAAGCCAGCAGAGCCGATCGTCACCAAATGGGCACCATGGGCTTCGGCAGCCCAACAAACCGTCAAGCCAGCCAAAACCTTGGACCAAATCCAGCAGGAGGAGGCTGCGAGAACGAAGAAAGAGAACGAAATCCAGCAAAAGCGGGCCGAGGAGGCCAGATCGCTGGCTGCGAAGCTTGGAAGCTCCGAGGACCTCAAACAGGTCAACTCGCTGCCTTCGTCGTCCAAATGGGGCGCTTCTCCCGTCGCAGTGGTGTCTCCTTCGGCTCCAACCACGACCCTTGCTGACATTCAGAGAGAGGAGGCTGCTCTTCTGGCTGCCAAGGCCAAATCTCTGGCCCAAGCACAACAGGCACAGGCCCACAGCGCGGCTGGCGTTTCCTCGTTCGCCGCGGTGACTGCCGGCGGCGCGGGCTGGACCGTGGTGAGCAGCAAGAAGCCTGTCAAAGGCTCGGTGGTGACTCAGAAAATCACCAAACAACCATCCACCGCCATCACACCAAACCTTCTGCGGTCAGTCTCTGCTAGTCCAGCGGCTCCTGTGCAAAAGAGATCTGTCTCAACCACCCAGACTGTCGCTGCGCCGGCCCCTGTGGCGTCGTCTGCAGTTGCGGCCTCGGGCAGCTCGCAGCAGTCTCCTTCGAGAGAGTTCCTGGGCTGGTGCAGACAGCAGTTGTCGGGCGTCAACAAGGGCGTCCAGAAGGATGACATTCTGTCGATCATTGTTCAGTTCCCTACCGGCGGAGAGTCGCTCGAGATCATTGCCGACACAGTGAACTCGAACTCGGCGACAATCGACGGACGTCGGTTTGCAACAGAGTTCCTCAAGAGAAAGTCCAAGGTGGAAGAGCTTGTCAAGGCCCAAGGAATCGACTTCAACTGGTTTGGCGCACTGAGCGCCAGCGCCCAGGGCCACGACGACGACTTTGACATGGCTTTCACCAAGGTTGTTTCCAGAAAGAACAAGAGAAGAGGTTAATTCGAACAGACATCAGCTGTCACATAAATTAAAAACACAAAATTGCATCAAATCATACATATACATACATAGCTAGAAAAATCAACTAGTTTTGCATAAACCAGTCTATTCGTTCTTGAGCTCTGCAGTCACTCTTGCCTCGATCACTTCCACCTCATCCAGCCACTGCTTTCTCAGCGTGTCTCTCATTGGTGCAATTGCAAACAGCCTTCTTCTCAGGGCCTCGTTGATGGTCACTTCCTGGCAAACAGGGAAAAAGATCTGGGCCCAGCCTTTCTTAAACGATTCTGCCTCCATTCCGAGCTCCTGCAGCTCGATTTCCTGCATCTTGTTCTGCAACTTGAAACTCTCGTACACGTCGTCACCAATCGACCCCTTCTGGTACAAAACGGTCACGTATTGCTGGGTCTCCTTGAGCTTGATCATTCTACGGATAGCCTCTGCTCCGCGTCTTATGAGCGCTGCCTTGAGCACTTTGTCGTTCACTTTGGGTTCCTGCTGGTTTTTCAGCTGGAGATACATCTCCCGCTGGTAGTTTTCCTTGAAGATCGGACGCATTGACACGAGTTTCTCGATCTTCTTGCGTCTGTGCACCACCGAAAAGATCACGAGCGTCGTGAGCAAAATCACCACGTACACGATCGGGATGTACACGGAGATGCTCGACTTTGGCGGTTCTGGCGGAGGGGGCGTGTCGGACATGTTTGGTGTGCGAGAAAACAGTGCTCGGTACGTGGCTTTTACGTGGTTGTTGATCGACTAAGTGTAGCTAAAAAAAAACACACTCTCTCACCCAGTGCGACGAAAGCGAAGAGAGAAAAAAAAAAGTTTGTGGAAAACTCGCCTGCGTCGGTCGACGCGACGGTCAAGGTCGATCGGCGCCGGTCGACGCAGGTGATTCTTACAGCGCCTTCGGTGCAAGGTGTTGCATAATTCTCCGACGCTGTCCGCCGGACCAAACAACCTGGGGCAAAGAACAAGCCTTATCTTGTCTGTTTTCCCTGTTCGGTGGCAATATCCCGGGCCTCTATCAAAGCAGCAACATGCACACCGTATCTACTCGTTATCTTGCATCAAACTGATAGCGATAGCTCCCTCGTGTGAACACCCCTTCACTCGAGTGCTGGTCCAGATCACCTTTCCTTGCTCCGTAGTGAAAAATTTTTCAGCCCTCGCACAAATACCCAGTAAAACGGGAAAAACGGGTCCATTGCAAAGCTCACATCCTTGCACCGACGGGCGCGGCGAGACACTAAAAGCGGAAAAACCAACGGTTTCTCCTGCCTTTCGGCGAAACCGTGGGTGCCAAAAAAATTTTGAAACGGCATTGCAAACAATAAACTACATGATAAGCTGCCTAATTGGGAAATTGTTCCTGTTATCTGGTCCCGAGGAGAGTTGCAAAAAAAAAAATTTTAACTGCTACCAATCCTGCACCCGGTTGTGGTGTGTTGTGACAAGGTTCAACTTGTTTGTGGTTGTATTTTTCCATATAATAGCGGGATCTCGCAGCTGCAACCCCAGGAAATCCTCTTCAAGATCCCACTTCTAAGTTCGCCAATATGTCCGTGGACGAAAAGAAAGTTGACGACGCTGTCGAACAGTACCAGGAGGAGAGGGATTCCCGTCTTGATGAGATTGTTGCCTCCGTGGATACCACCAAGACCGCCACGGGCGTGAAGGGTTGGTTCCAGAAGCTGTACAAGCTGATCGAGCTCGAGGGAACTGAGGGATTCACGCTTCAGCAGCTGTTCCTTTACAACAACGATCTCAAGCCGCTTGAGGAGGCCCGCAGAACCTGGAAGTGGTGGAACTATGTCAACTTCTGGATCTCGGAGTCTTTCAACATCAACGCGTGGCAGATCGCCGCCACGGGTGTTGAAGCAGGACTCTCGTGGTACGTCACGTGGATCACTGTGTGGCTCGGCTATTTCTTCTGTGGATCCTTCCTGGCCCTTGCTGCCCGGTACGGTTCGTACAACCACGTCTCTTTCCCCGTCGCAACGCGCTCGTCGTGGGGAATCTGGGGCTCTCTGTGGCCTGTTCTCAACCGTGTGGTGATGGCGTGCATCTGGTTCGGTGTTCAGTCTGTGCTCGGTGGCCAGTGTGTGCAGCTCATGCTCAAGGCCATTTTCGGTAACGATCTCGACACCCGTATCCACAACACCATTGGCGGATCCGTCATCGACTCGTTCGGTGTTCTCTCATTCTTCCTCTACTGGCTCTTCCAGCTTCCAGCCATCTACATGAAACCGCACACCGTGCGCCATCTGTTCACAGCCAAGGCCATCCTCAGTCCTATTGCCGGTATCACCTTCCTCGTCTGGACCCTCGTCAAGGCCGACGGTGGAGGACCTGTCATTCACCAGGGCTCCAAGATCTCGGGCTCAGCGTTCGGCTGGGCTTTCGTCAACTCCACCATGAACTGCATCTCCAACTTCGCCACGCTCATCATCAACGCCCCCGACTTCTCCCGTATGTCCGCCAAGGGCAACTCGGCCACCCTCTCGCAGTTCATCGCCGTGCCACTCACCTTCGCCGTCACCTGCCTCATTGGAATCCTCGTCTCTTCCGCCAGCGCGTACCTCTACAACGAGTCGTTCTGGGACCCGCTCGACGTGCTCGGCAAGTTCCTCGAGGGAAACTCGCGCGGAGACAGAGGTGGAGTCTTTTTGCTTGCGTTCTGTTTCGCCATCGCCCAGATGGGAACTAACATCTCGGCAAACTCGCTCTCGGCAGGAACAGACATGACAGCTCTGCTACCAAAGTTCATCAACGTCAGAAGAGGAAGTTTCATCTGCGCCGCTATCGGCTTCGCCATCTGCCCTTGGAACCTCATGTCCTCCAGTAACAAGTTCACCACCTATCTTTCCGCCTACGCCGTGTTCCTTTCCTCCATGGCCGGAATTTACTTCTGCGACTACTACATCATCAGAAAGGGATACATCATCCTCGAGGACCTTTACATCGCCAACAAGTCCAGTGCCTACTACTACACCAAGGGTGTCAACTGGCGTGCAATTGTGGCTTACCTCTGCGGAGTGTCGCCTAACATTGTTGGTTTCGTCGGTGCCACGGGAACTCACCACGTCCCAGACGGAGCCACCAAGGTCTACTACCTCAGTTTCTTCACTGGTTACATCTCTGCTGCCGCTGTGTACCTGCTCATCAACCTGGTTTCTCCGGTCAGAGGTATTCCTGAAGGCCCTATCTTTGAGAAGAAGTGGCTCGAGGAGTGGAAAGAGGTGGAGGACTTTGATGTCTTCTTCCGCAGCCAGATGCAGCGCATCAACACCGAGTCGGAGAACATTGCCAGCGAAACCGTGGAGCAGTCCTCGTCAAAGCGCAACGAGGTGTAACTTGGAATCCGTTTGTGATGTGTTTTTTTATGTCTGCTCCTGTATTTTCTCTACTGTCCCGCTCAGATGGCGGTTTGGACCCCATTCTGGCCGACTACACACTCAAAAGTGTTGTGCTAGTTTTTATCACTAGAAATAATACCTAAACGTTGTTCGTCTGAACGTGCCTCATAAAAAAGAACAGTCTGCGTTCAGTCAGACGACCCGTTTGTTAGTTGACGATCCCCTCGTTGATGGTGAACCGGTCGTTCGACAGCAAACTCGACTGTCTCGATCCCAGGTTCGTTCTCAGCCGGTCCAGCAGCGAGCCCGAGCTGTTGGGCTTCGAGCCCCTCGAGCCCGGCTTCAGGTACGACGACGATGGCGGGTTCTTGGACAGCTTCTCGGTACGGTATCTCTCGTAGAAAACAGAGTGCGTAGACTCCTTCAGGTCTTGCAAACACGCCCCAAGAAGACATGTTCTGAGCACAGGAAAGTCGCTGTGGGCCGGGTCGTCCACTCTGACAACGCCGTGTGGCAGCTTTCTCACCTTGTACTCGTTCTGGTCAATGATTGCGCGGTCAGTTCCCGACACAATGGCAAACGGAACAAGGTCCTGGACACTCCCGTTCCCGGCAGTAATCTCCTCCTCGTCGTCCTCAAGGTCGGCAAAACAGGTGGAAAAGTCGTAAACCTCGATCTTGTGTGCGAGAATGTCTCTGAGGATGAGCTTCTTGTTGAGTGCAACCTCCTCCTCGGTGAGCAAATCCGACTTGGAAATCACCGGGATCACGTTGCACCGCTTGCTCAACTCCTTGAGACACTCCACGTCCAGCTCGCGCAGACCTTTTCCGGTCGGTCTAATAAAGTAGATGGCCGCGTGGATGCGGGTGTCAGTGGACTTTGGCGCTCTCTGAATCCGGCATTCCTCGTTCAGCACCTTTTCAAACTGACCTTCAATGTAGTCCACAATTGCCTTGGTGGATTGTCTGTTGTCGATGAAGTCACCAAACCCGGGCGCGAGCACCACGTCGAGGTTGATGCGGGTCCCGCCCTCGTAGATCTTGGCCGTGTGGCTCTCGATGGTCAGGTCTGCTGGAGCGGGACGGTTGGTGGTAATTAGGTCCTCGTTACACAAACAGTTGATGAACGTGGACTTGCCGGTGCCGGTCTGGCCAACCACCAGCACGCTGAGTTGCAGTCCTCTCTTGAGGAACTTCTTCTGGCGGATTTCTTCCGCAGTGAGCTGGGTTGGCGGCTACGTTAGTACTCGGTGGAAGAGAAATGGTAGCAGCCAGAGGAGGCGACTTACGGTGTTGATCTTGGACTTGGCGCTCATGGTTGATGATTGTATTGTTTGCTGCTTGTTGTGTTCTTGATGTCTTGTAAAGCAGAGATCTCGTTGCAGGCAGGAAAATATTAAACAAAACACCTTTTGGTAGCAGACGCTCAGAACATGTTTTATACTGGCGGAGACGCCCAAAAAAAAACAGCCCTGAGTGTTTTTTTTTCCTACTTGCCGCTGGGTTTCTCTATTTCCCTGGACTCATTGCTCTACAGCCGCCAGAAATTGCTCGCGCGTGAGCCGGGGAACGTGCGGTAGAACCTGGAAGTGCACGTCCAGCACAGACAACGGCTTCGACAGCTCGATGAGATCCTCGTAGCACCGCCACGTCGCGTCGATGTCGGTGCGCAGTTCGTGGCGCAGAAATTTTTCAGGAACTTTCACCTCGTCCCGCAACGAGCTCATCACCACCGCCAAAGCGGCCAAAACCTTGGTATCGTGCAGCAGCAAAAGTGGGACCCGGCACATCAGCTCGCACAGGTTCGTGCACGTGATGAAAAGGTCCTTTCCTGCACGCAGCCACGCCGTGTCCCGGACAATGTCCTCCTCTAGCCGCAGCGCCCGCAGACTCGTCCGGTACGGGTTCTCGGGCGTCACTTCGAAACACAGCGTCTCGAGAATCAGCTCCTCAAGACTGATCAGCAGGTCTTTCCACTTCCAGTACACTTTCGAGTCCTCGTCGATCGGCTCGTGCACGCTGTTTTGCAGGGCAGCCTTTGCGCAAACCTTCACCACATCTGCGAGCCGCCGCCTGCACTCCTCGGCCTTGCATGCAATGAACAGACTCGCCGCAGCGATCTCAAAGTAGTGGTGGCTGATCAGGTCTCGTCTCATGTAGAACCGGTGGAAGTAGTACGTCGCCGTCATTGCCACCGACCGCGACAGTCTTAGCTGTCGACAGCATTTGAACAGATAGATGACTCCCTTGGCGCGTTTCTGCGTCTCCTCCTCGTACGACATCTGTCGCAGCTCCGAGGCGTACTTTCTCGACGGGGACTTTTGCACGAGCTCGGTTTTGGTGTACTTCCAGTCGCACGGCGGCACGTTGCTCAGTCCATCAAAATAGTCTTCGCTGTTCAAGTCTCCCGCGGGCAGCGTTGCGGTCGCTGCTCCCGGCGGGAGCGGGGTCCGAGGCGTCACTGGTGTCTTTGGGGTCCGAGGCGTCACGGCCACGGGCTCTCTTTCGCGGTACGAGAGGTCGTTTCGGGCCGGGCTTTTCTCGCGTGGCTCCCGGCGGTCCTGGCGGTCGCGGGAATCACGGGGCTCTTCGTGTTCCGTCGACATTGTTGGTTTTCAATGGGGTTTATGGAGGTTGGCACACCGATGAGAAATTCTTGAAAATAATTCGAGACGGAAAAATATTTTATACAAAAATGTTTAAAAATGTTTAAAATATTTATTGAATCAACGTAACTTTATCAGAGTGGAAATGGCTGATCTCGAGCATTGCTACTGGATTAGCAAAATAGTCAGAATGACCAGAATCGAAACCTCTTGTCCAAACCGACGTATGTGGTTACTAGTGACACTCTGCGAGCACTAACTATTATTTCGATTCTACAGACTCTTCTATCAAGAGGGCGATTTAGCGGATGAAGCAAGCCCAGAACTGTGTCTCAACAAGGCCGTTGCAGGCACTCGAGCTTGACAGTAATCATTTCCAGCACTGTTCGCTTCACTCGCTAAAGCACATCCATACTCCGAACCACATAATCCAACACAAAGCTCTGCTCGACCAAATCATCCAACCGCGAATAGTGACGCTCACTGTACGGAATGATCGAGTCGACATACTTCATGATACCTGGAATCTCGTACAACCGATCCAGATCAAAGTTCACCAGGATCGCCTTCACAAGCTTCTGTGCCACCTCAAACAACCGCGCGTTCGTATTCCAGTCGCGCACCCGCTTGAATAGCAAGAGAACAGACTCGTCGTCCAGCTCGCCAATGGTCTTCTCCAGCTTGCTCGAGCCCAAAACAGACTCCTCATCTTCGTTCGCCGAAATAGACGCCTGCAAAACACGATACAACCGCATAGGATGGTTCAGTTTCAGCGCAAGCTTGAACGCATTCACCCAGTCTCCCGAACTGATATAGTTCTGCAGCGACTGTTCCTGCTCCACCTGCAATTTCTTCGACTCCTCCTCGTTCGCCTGCACCTCTTCGGTGTTGTCCTGCCAAATCGTGATCGCTCCGTCCGCGTCCGCAGACACAAACTCCTCGCCGTTGTCCTTCACACACAGCGCCCAGATCCGGTTGTCGTGGTTGTCCAGCGTCTGGACACAATCGCCGCTCGCCAGCTCCCAAATCTTGATCAAACCGTCCGCGCCTGCTCCCACGACGAACTGGTTGCGCGACAGGAATGACACCCTTTGGATCGCGTTCGTCTGGCCCTGGAACGTCTTGGTGCACGTCAGGTCCTCCAACGACCACACCTTGGCCGTCTGGTCTCCAGATCCCGTCACCACAAGTCTGTCGTACGCGCAGAAGCTGATGTCGTAAACGGGACGCTTGTGACCCTTGAGCACACCGATCGTCTCGCCCGCTTGCAAGTCCCAGATCTTGGCCAGTTTGTCGTGGCTCGCCGTCGCAAGAAAGTCGTCGTTTGGACTCACGTCGATCGCATGGATCATCTTGTCATGAGCCCGTCTCGTGTACTCCGAGTTGCGCACGTGCTGCACCTCGCCCGCCGCTGCCGGCTTCGGAACGGCCCATTTCTTGATCGTCAGATCTTCCGACGCTGTCACCACAAACTTAGGGTACTCCTTCACCTCTGTGCGCGGCAGAGCAACCGCCGTCACCGACGAACTGTGGCCCTCAAACACCGCATAACACTCAAAACCATCTGTCTCCTCGCTGTACCGCCAAAGCCGTGCGGTGTTGTCCTTGGCACCAGTCGCAACCCACAATCCATCAACTGTCGAGTCAATGCAGTTGAGCAAATCCACGTGGCCCTCGCAAAGAACCACGTCCAGCGGCTTCGTAGCCACGTCAAACACACGCAAAGCCGGCGAGTTCGTCGCCAATGCAAGCTTGTCTAGCCCCGGTCCAACATACCTCATGTCTGCAATCGTCCCGTGGTTTCCAGCCATTATTCTCGTCGATGGTATAACGCCTGCCAAAATCCCCTGCGAAAGGTCCAGATCCACTATCGTCTGGTCCGAAAGAACCATCAATAGTGTCTCGTCGTCAGCAGCCAGCTGGATTATCTCCAAAACAGACAGCTCTTCCGTTGTTTCCAAAGGCTTCCGGCTCGTGGCTGCCAGCTTCTGTGCCTCCACATCCCATAGCTTCACGTACGCGCCTTCTCCAGCAGTGTACAAATACTCCTTGTCGCCAATGCTCACAAATCCAGAGCTCTCCACCGAAGAACCCACCGGAATCGTCATGATCTCCTTCCAGTTCTTGGTGTTGGTTAGGACAGCAATGCTCGACCTGCCACTGCTCACAAACCGACTGCCGTCCCGGTCAAAAGCAACCGCCCTCACCGTGCTCGAGTGCTCGTTGATTGTCGCCAGACACTTGCGTTTCACCAGGTCCCAGACTTTCACTGTTCCCATGATATCTCCGCTCGCCAGCTTCCAGTCCTTGGAATTGAGTTCGCCGTGGAAGCACAGCGCCGAAACCGTCGAGCCGTGTCCCTTAAAGTTGTGCGTCACAAAGGAACCCTCGATGTCCCACACAAGCGCGCTTCCGTCCGTCAGTCCGAACGCAAACAGAGACGACGTGCTGTCGGCCGCAGAGATGTACGATGCCGCAGAGAGTTTGAACGTTTTGACAAACTTAGACTCCTCCAGACTGAAAATCTTGAGCTGCTGCGACTGTGAAACCACTGCCAAAAACCGCGCATCTGGCGTGATCCGCAGCGTTGTGATCAGGTCACCGTCACCCTGGATCCGGTGCAAAACCTCGTCGCTTTCTCTATTGATGATCACCACGTCCTCCAGAACTGCCGTGGCCAGAATCGTCCCGTCATCAGAAACCGTTGCGTTAGCCGACCCGACGTAAAATGGCTCGATATCAATCTTCCTATAGCTTCTTTTCGTCTCGCTCTCCATGTTTGTTTGATTGTTGCGCTGAATAGGTGAACAGTGAGTAAGTGAACTGAGCTGGTTCTTCTTTTCCAGATCTCTTAATCTAGTATAGAAGTTTTTTTTTTTTTTTTTTTTTCACTAAGAAATTTTTTTCCAGCTATCCGGGCTGTGCAAGGCTGTGCGTTACATGGGTCCTGATATGTCTCCCCAGTCTCTCTGTCTCGTGCCAAGGGAACATGGAGGAGTCAGCCGGAACTGGCAGGTTCACCAATATCCATGGGACCTTGGAACTGCATGAGAACCTAAAGGAGTTTGTAGGCGCTCGATAATGATGGACGGCAGAGGACTAGTTCAATCACCATCGCCTCTCGAGACAGCTGCTCCGTGTCCCGCCAGGAGAAAATTCAATTCTCCTCCAAGCTTTAAGCATTACCATATTGTGTAGAGAGAGGCTTCTCACCCCTGCCATCCGAGATTTCTTGCTGCGTAGCTCGCTTCGATCTCACAAACCAGTCAGGCTCGTACCTGCTGACCGTCATCACGTGCCGTGTTACCCTCCTCGACGAAAATTTTTCAGCAGCCACACGACGAAGGAAATTTTTTAAACACTAAGTAAAAACTAGCTCAACACCTTAAACAACTGTGTGATCCCGTTCCAAACAGCAAACCACACATCACACAAGCATGTCTGATCCCGTCTTGCACATCGTGAAGCCGAACGTGGCCACGCCAATCAGCTCGGCCCCAATAGCCCCTGTCAAGGTGGTGATACAAGCAGCCACTCTGCTCCAGCTCGTGGAGGCAGTTTACTTGGACAACGAAGAAGATAACACCAGAAGCAGAACCATAGGAACCCTCCTGGGAACCAGATCGGACGATGGTTCGGAGCTGGAGATCAAGGAGTGCTACATCGTGCCACACAAAGAGGAAGAAGAGGAACTCACGATCGAGGAGTCGCATCACATCTCGTCCTACCAATTGTACAAAAGAGTGAACCCAGAACTGCTCATAGTTGGGTGGTTTTCCACCAACCCAGTGCTGGACGCGTTCACGGGACTTTTCCACGAGTTCTACTCCAAGGGATCGTGTGCCCCAAACCAGCCAATCCACCTTACCCTACAGACCAAAGACGAGAACGACCAGGTGATTGCCCCAGTCATCAAGACATACATCTCCTCCCCGCTCGGCTTGCCTGCCGGCTCCGGCCTGGCTAACCAGCTTGGCTTGGACAAGATCGGCTCTTTTGCATTCACCCCTGTTCCAAACGAAGTTTTGTACTCAAAGAGCGAGTTGACCGCACTCAAATACATTTCCCGCGCCTCCAAGGAGGAGTCCAGATCAGTTGAGCTGTCTGGACAAGATGAACTGAAACAACTCAGCTCCTCTGTCTCTCACGTTGCCACCCTGCTGAATACCCTCAAGACGTACGTTGACCAGGTGGTGAACGGCGAGGCTGAGGCTAACGAAACTGTCGGCAAGACTTTGCTCGAGAATCTCAGCAACCATCCAAACTCCATCGATATCGAATCTCTGTCCTCGCTGATCGAAGGCCACTCCAACGACGCTCTTTTGGTTGAGTACCTGGCTTCCTGTGTCAAGCAACAGTTGGACCTCAGCGCCAAGTTGACCAACTTCATTGCTGCCGATGAAATTGCCAAATAGACATCGTATGTTTGATAGCTCCTTTCTAATAGCAAACTTTTGGTTTTCGTACCTTGTCAAATCTTATATATTTTTTTAATGCTGAAGAAAAAACCCTATCTGAGAAAAATAAGCTGCTGGTCAAAGTGATAAAAAACTGTGAAAACAAGTTTAAAAAAGTAACCCAAATCATTCTTTGTTCATTGCTCTTATGCTGCTGCTCCGCCTGCGCCGCCCCCACCAAACAGGAAGCTTAGATCGTCGTTCGTTCCAATGTCAACGAGCAGCGCCTCCACGTCGTTCAAAACCTCCTCACTAAAAAGCCCGCTTCTAGTAGGTCTCAATCCTTCCGCCTGTGCCTCCGTCACGCTCTGCCTGCGCAGCCGCGACTGCTTGTTGAGTTTCTTTGATGCTTTCCTCAAAGACTTGGCCGTGGCAGCAGCAATCACAAAGTCGTCGCCAATGCTGAACGAATTTCTCGCCTTCTTGCCGTGTCTCTTTGACCTCTTCGACTCCGTGAACGCAGCAACAGCCGCTCTCGCGTGATGCACTCCCTTTTTGCGGTGGTCGCTAAACGTGTACTTGCGAGTGGCTTCCGGGTGGACCGAGTAAAACGTGCTGTTGACGATGCCCTTGTTTCTGAACGCCGATAGCGGGATCCTCTTCTCGTTGAACACGTTCCAGTCGTACGAGTCCGGCTCCTCCTGGTCGTCGTCCTCAAACTCGCTGATATTCAGCAGCTCGTCCAACGCAATCGGGTTCGTCGTCGGCTGGTTTTGCTGGATGTTTCTCGCGCGCGCCTGGTGGCTCCCCGTCGAAACACGTGTGCCCTTTAGCACAGAGACTCGGTTGTCCTGGCTAGGGTGCAAAAATCTTGTTGAAAACCCGTCAATCACCCCGTATGGCTTCTTGTTCTTGGAGGTGCTGAAAGTCCCAAGAACAGGCGCCCGGAAATTGTTTTTTGACGACGAAAGAACCTCCTTGGCTGACTTGCTACCAATCTTCCGCGTCGACCGGACAGGCAGCGATGTGTCCTCGTCCGTCTCGTCGCCACTGCCCTGGCCGTCCTGGTCCTTCATATCGCTCTCGTTCTCGTTTTCGCTGGCCTCTGCGTTCTCGTTGCCGTCCTCCTCCTCCTTCTCGGACTCGCTCTCTCCGGAAGAAAAGAAGTACTGCATCAAGTGGTCGTCGCTGTGGCTCGCGTCGTCCGCCCCGCCACTCTCGGCCTCCTCCTCGTCCGAAAACACAGCAGATGCCGAGACTGTCGTGGCTCCCCGCCGCGAGGGGAACCGATGGTAGTCGTTCGCAAAAATATCCTCGCAGCCCGTGATGTCCAGGTCGCGCTCGTACTCCTCATCCTCGTCGCCGCTGTCCTCGGGCGCCGGGAGATACTTCACTTTTTCGGGCTTGGGCTCCACTTTGATGCGCACATGTTTCTCCACCTTGCCGCTGTTGGCTCTCGAAACGGCCGAGAGGAGACTTTTGTCGATAGCGTCCCCCGTCGGCGAAGAAAGCTCCACGTTCGAGGCAGAATTGGGCTGTTTAGGAGTCAGATTGGGCGATGAAAAGTCATCGTAGTCATTCACCAAAGCGTCTGTCTCCTGCTTCAAAAGGTAGTTATCCTCCTCGAAAAACGGATCGTCGTCGGGAAGTAGAAAGTCATAGTCGTCGTCGCTGTTTCCAAACGCCAGAAGCTCAAGGTCGTCGTTGTCGTTCTGCAACGTCTGTATGAGATCCTCGTTGTCAAACTCGTAGTCCGCGTCGGAGTCGATCTCCTTGTCATCAAATCGTGGAACAGCCAGGCTCACCACCTCATCAGACACCTTTGTTCCCGATAGCGACCCGACGTCAACCTCTTCTCCGATATCTTCGTCGCTGAGCGGGTTTTGGGCCTTTTGTTTCGATAAATCAACCACTTTGAACTCCTCGTTTCCATCATTGTCGAAGTTGAACATGAAGTCAACATGTTCGTCGTCGTAATCGTCATCATCCTCGTCCTCGTCCTCGTCCTCGTCCTCGTCAGAAACTCCTTTCATCTTTCTCTCCTCCTCGGCCAAAACACTGTCCACGATATCGTCGTCCAACTCCTCGTCCTCCTCTACCAACACCTCCTCTTCCTCCACCACTTTCTTGGGCTTCTTCTCAGCCTCTTTGCTCTTGGTTCCCTTTCTAGGGTTCTTCCTGGCCTTGGCTGCCTTCATGGCTGTGGCTCTTCTTTCCTTCGTCAGCTGCACGAAATCCACGTCCTCGTCGTCCGAAGACGAACTGTCGCTGTCGCTGCTGTCGTCGCTGTCTGAGTCGCTTTCGGAGCCGCTGGAGATGATGGTCTCCATCTGTCTGCGAGCTCTGTTCAGCAACATCTGGTTCTGTGTGTACTCGGAAGTAACGCTCGAGCTGTCACTTCCACTGTCATCGCTCGAGTCATCACTCGAGTCGTTGTCTGAGTTGTCTGATTCAGATATGATGCTAAATCGCCGTGAGGGATTCCTATTTGGATTCGAGATCATATGTTTGCTGATGGTTTTTGACTCTTTATTAGGTACCGAGTTCAAAATGATCTTGTTATTCTGAATCTGCGATACTCTTTTGCCGGCACCGGCATTCTTCCTGGGACTCTTGGCCATGTTGATCTGGATAATTGTGTGGATCCTTGTTGTTGCATTCACTTATTCAAAGGTGATAGATAATGTTTATAAAGCCCTCTTTTGTGAGTGGAACGGTTGAATTTTCCTACCTCGACCCCGGTTCTGAGCTGAAATTTTCAATTGCAAGGAACGCTAGTTGTGCAGGATAAAACTCGGCTAAAATTGGGTCCTGGATGTCAAGATCGTGTCACTGAAATTATCTATTTTGTCTCTTCTTATCCGCAATCTGAAATGATATAAAGTCATTTGAAAATTTTCAGATTCCCCTGATAAAATTTCTTTTTCCTGGAGCCATAACTGATGGAGAATATCTTGTGAGGTTTGCTTAGGTAAGCGGGTGTGGCGGGCAGCCGGTGAAGAAACAACGAGTGAGCAACGGGCAAAGAGAAAGGGTAACGGGGAGTGAATAGCCAACAACTACGGCTCTTTAGTGCTGTACGCTACTCTACCAGGAGCTCTCGAGTCCGCATTGAAGTAGCATTTTACCCGCGCCATCGCAAGTGGGATTAAAAATTGGACTTAAGTAAAACCGGTGATGGCAATGATCAGTGGCATGGCAGGAAATTAATGGGCATAATCTTCCTTAAACTACTGTGAGACATTTCAAAGTTCTGGTATTCCAGTTTAGTCTCGATGGTTAATGTTATTTTCGTGTCAATGGCTGAGGTTGCCGTTGCTGCTGATTAAACACTACTGATTTCTTGCGGCTCATTCACCACTTGCGACTCTCTCACTGCTCACTGACAACTCATTATGCTCGTCACTTGCTCGTCGCTTGCGCGTCGCTTGCTCGTCGCTTTCTCGCCGCTTTCTCGCCGCTTGCCCATGGCTCGCTTGTTTGTCGGTGAGCCCACGATTTGTGCGGCTGTTTTTTATTTTTCGAGGGCCAAAACCCGCTTACAAACCGCAAAACTTCTCCCAACCCACCACACACTCCACAACCGCCAGACTCCATCTGCAACAACGAACGGAATTCACTGACGGGAATGAGGCATTTCCCCTTAAAAAGCGTGCTGGTTGCACCGCGTGCGGGCCGGGTGCTACACAGACCGGTGCACGGCTTTCTAGACTTGCAATATAGATCATACTCAAAGTACCAGAGTGGAGCCAGAAGGCCGCGATCGCTCACAAAGAACGTGTTTCTGGCAGCAGCAGGGCTCGGACTTGCGGGATACGTGTACGACACGACTATTGGGGCCGGAATCACCAACAGAACCGTTAGATCTTTGTCCACTTTGCTCCTGATCTCCCTGGACTACAAGATCAACTTCAACGAGGGCTATGACATAGAGGCTCTTCATGAACGGAATGCAGAGAGACTGTACCAGCTTCTGGTGACTAATAAAGGTCTCTACATCAAAATGGGCCAGGTGATCGCCATCCAGGGCGTGATGTTCCCGAAACAGTATCAAAACAAGTTCACCAAGCTGTTTGACAAGGCTCCGCAGGACTCGTGGGACGTCTGCCACCAAATACTCCAGAAGGAGCTGGGAAACAATTACAAGGAGGAGTTTTTTGAGTATTTGGATGAAAAGCCGATCGCGAGCGCGTCTGTGGCCCAGGTGCACAAGGCAAAGCTCAAGGGCGGAGACGAAGTGGCGCTGAAGATCCAGCACGATTCGGTCACCAGACAAATGCGGGCCGATCTTGCCACATACAAGTTTGTGATGCAGATCTACGAGTACGTTTTTGACATGCCTTTGGCAGCCACAGTGGATTATGTGTGCAAAAAAGTACGGGAAGAGACTGATTTCAGAATAGAATTGGCCAACGGAGACCTTATTTCGCGGCTGATTGAGGCCGATTCGGAGTTTCGTGGCAAAGTCTACATTCCACGGACGTATCCGGAGCTTTCCACGTCTCGGATCCTGACTGCAGAGTGGATTGATGCTGATTCTGTAGGCGAGTACAAGAACTTGCAGAAGAAAGGGTACAACATTTCTAAGCTGATGAACACCATCATCAAGGTTTACTCGAGACAGGTGTTCACCTGGGGGCTAGTGCACTGCGACTTGCACCCAGGGAATCTAATGGTCCGTCACGTGGCTGGTGGGCAGCAACAGCTCGTTATCTTGGACCATGGCCTGTATGAACACTTTGGAGATAAGTTCAGAAAAGAGTACGCGCAGTTCTGGAAGTATACTTTCGAGGTGGACACCGACAAGGTTCGTGGTGTGTTGTTGGAGTGGGGTGTTGATGCAGACGATATTCTCATGGGTTTGTCGTCGATGAGCTCTGGTAAGAGCCAGGCTCTGCAGAACCACATCAAGGAGCTGGGCAAGATGAACTACTTTCAGCGGCAAGTGATTTTAAAGGAACGGATGAAGAGGTTTTTTCAAAACACCGACAAGTTTCCGATGTCGCTTGTTTTCATCATGAGAAGCATGCGAATTGTCCAGGGACTGAACCGCAACTTTGGCTCTCCGTGCAACAGGGTGAACATCCTGGCGGGCGAAGCGTCAAAAGTGGTGAAACTGTTTGATCTCGAGGGAGGTTCGCTGGATAGAAGGATCAGGCGGTTCTTGGTTTACAACTTGTTCCGGGTGTTTTTCTTTGTTACGTTCCACTGGAACAAGCTGATGCAGGTTGTTTCGACCTGGATTCAGAGCGAAAGTGTTGAAGATTTAGAGGAATCGTACGAGAGACAGGCCATTGAAGTGGGCAAAGGAATGGGTTTCGAGAATGTTCCGTCTACAAAGGAGCTGATGAGCTAGCGGTGCGCCGTGTTTCGCCGAGCAACTGTATATAGTGGCCGCCATTAGTAGTGGATCAAGCTAATAATCACCCGAGATTGTAGAAATTTTCAGAGAGATCGCGGAGATGAGGAAAAAAAGCCAAAGTTTCGAGAGAAAAAATACTTTGTGATAGTGCAGATTGAGCTGAGCAAGCATCAGCAGAATCACAGCAGTGCAGGCCAGGAGCGGACCATTGCAGAAGAAACAAGCTAACAATCCCTTTGCAGGATATACAGCTTAGAAAATTTTGTGTGCCTGGTGTCAGAACTTGGAACAGTAGCTGTATTTCAGACAGCCAAAAACCAGCAACCCACCGTGCTCCTGTCGACTTGACTTATTACAGCTCTTGGACTACCATCCACCTCTCGTTCCCGCTACAAATGTACACAGAAACCGGCCGGCTATTCACCAGACTTTTTGTGTTTTTTGCCACCATCTGACACCATACAAGAGAAAACAAGACACCCTCCCTCGCCAGACAGTTTGTGGTGGTGCTAAGAAAATGCAACTGACGGGTCTGCCTTACAATGTCCAAACAGAAATCATCAGCCGGCTCGAGATCAGAGACAAACTCAGCTTGTCGTATACGTGCAAGCTGCTATACAACACGGTGATTCCTCACATTTACTCGACGGTGGTATACCTGCCCTATGAGACGACAAAGCTGGAGAAGAAGAAGTATGACCATATAGAGCTGGTGAGCGACACGTACACGGCGATTTGTGCATCCAGCGTGGCGAAATTCTTGCGGACGCTGACCTCAAAGAGCGTTTTGGGATTCAGTTTCTGTGATCTAATCAAAGAGCTCTATCTTGAGGACGTTCCTGAAAATCTGTCTGATTTCGACCTTGTATCCTGGCGATCCGAGGTGGAGACCCGCTCTATTACGTTCCAAAACCTCTCTGTGTTCCAGTTCCCAACTGGTTTTGTTGTGCGGCCGCTGACGCTCGAGGAGGCCCCGAATCTCGAGACTCTGTTTCTCGACCTCAACTTCTGTCTTGAAGCAGAAACATCGCGCAGCTTTGTCAACTTTATCAACTTCAGCAACGTGCGCGCTCTGCACTTTGGTGGTCGGCTCGCGCACAACGAGGACATGATCATCTTCAAGCTGCTGACAATGAACCCGCACGCGGTGCGCAATCTGCGCGAGCTTCACTTCAACGTGGACGAGAAAGAGTCGCATGAGCGCGTGTACCGGCGGCTTGTGGGGTTTTTTGCGATTTTGCGTAAGATGGGCCTCGTGATGGGGAACCTAAGCCGTCTCTCGATCCCGCTGACCAACCACTCGACGCCTGTGATTGTGGGCCTGATCAGCAAACACGTCTATTTTGAGCACCTAACGGCACTCGAGCTGTTTATCGAGGACGACGGCGAGGTTTTGAATCTCATCAACTCGACCCAGAGTCTCGGCTCGATAGTTCGTTCTAAGGGTGCCAACATCCGCGAGTTGTCGCTCAACTACAAGCTTACCAAGCCCGACGCAGAGAAGAACCACCTGCGGTCGATGATGCTGCTGAAGCTGACAGAGACGTTCAAGGGTCTCGCTCGTCTGAGCATAAATCTCAAAATCGAGGGTCTCGACGTTTCGAATCTGTTGATGATTGTCGGCACTCCGATCAGCAACAACACAGCGACCCTGCGCGACATTCGAATCAACATCGACCACCCTTCCGAGAACATTGTCGGCAACATTCTGCCCACGCTGGACGATGTTCAGCTGCTCTTCCCACACCTCAACTATCTTCACACTTGCGGGTGTCCCGTGTGCTCCAAGATGGTGCTCAAAGAGGGCATCCGCGCGCACTCGGAGGAGATCACACACGAATCGGTTCGTGTGTCGACGCTCATGATCGCAGGCCACGAGTTAGACCAAGTCCAGGACGAGTTCGAGTACCACAAGTTTTACCAGAGCTTTCGCCGCCACATGCGTTTCTACAAATCCAACATGTGTGCGAACGGGTATCTCTTTGATCATTTGATCAATCCACAGCTCGATCACTCGCTGGCTCTTTTACCAGAGCTCAAGATCTTTGAGATCTGCGGTCTTGTCTACCATCGCCTGGAGAGTGGCAAGTTTCGGCTGCTTTTTGGCAGCGAGTTTAGTGGTGTTGACCGTGCTACGCTAAGCGATATGGTCGACATGGGGAATGTTTTTTCTGGTAACTTTTAGCCAGACCAGCGAGAGCTCTGGGGATCCTCGGTGAGAACCAGAAGTGAAAAAATACATGATATATATATTCTGTGCACGATTAATGGAACCATGATACTATTTATTCAAGGGTCTATAAAGCTCAAAAAAATGCAGACTTGTAGGAAAAAAAAAAAAAAGCTTGAAAAATTCAGTCAACTTACAGATCCACTCTCTTCCCCGACACCACGCCATGTTCAAAAAGGATCCCGGTCTAAAGGCTCTGTCCAACGTCAAGTCATCAGAGCGAAGGAAGATTCTCGGCTCGATATGCCAGGAATACAATATTCCAGAATCAAACCTGACCCCTGAAATCACTAGCAAAATTGTGCCAGGCGAGATCAAACATGCCACCTTTAAGTCGGTCCTGGGCCACCAGGGAACCCTGTACACCGACAATTCGGGCGTTCCGATCTGGTTCAAGACCAGAGACTCGCCACTGATCCCTACTCTGTTCACACTCTGGAAATGTCCCTTCATTTTACCCATCATATACACCCATGCCTATGTGGTGGAGAAACTCATCAACGGGTCGAACTTGATGGTGCCAGGAACGCTGCCGCCGTTTGATCCGCGACTCAGCAAGGGTCGTGTAGTGGCTGTTGCTGACTACAAGAGTCCGAAAGTCGCCATCGCCGTTGGATACTGTTCGACAGACATGTTCAAGCTGCAAGAGGTTGCTGGTCTTCACGGCGTCGCGGTGGACGTTTTGCATGTTTTCGACGATCTGGTGAGCAAGATGGTTCGGGGAGCAGAAATCCCGAAAAACGAGGATATTACGCTGGATGTTGTCCTTGAGGAGCAGGCGCCAGTTGAGGACACTGCTGTGGAGACAGCTGTGGAGACAGCTGTGGAGACAGCTGACCCTCCTTCTTTAGAGACATTGCGACTCGACTCTCCCTCTGAACAGGTTGAAGATCAGCCGGAGTCGTACCAGCTCACCACAGAGGACGTGGACAACTTTTTCACCCGGGCTGTCCTGTACTCGCTGAAGATCGACAAGATCGAGACTCCAATTGCCTCGTCGCTGTTCATGTCGAACCACGTGCTCAAAAACCTCCCGCTCGTCGACAGTAACCTTGTGAACATCAAGAAGACGTCGTGGAAGAAAACCGCAAAGTTTCTCAAGGCGATGGAGAAAGAGGGACTGGTGAAACTGAAGGGAAAAGGCGACGACGTGACAGTCGTCGGCATTGCCGATCAGACACACGAGATGGTGGCTCGTTTTGAGCCGTACAAGATCAGAAAGAAGCCGGCGTCCGGGGCCGCAACATCGGCGAAAAGAGACGATAAGGTAGACAGTCTGGTGGTGCTGTATCTGTACAAGCCTCACTCGTCTGCGTCGGACTTTCTCGGCTCGTTTGGTCTGAGTATGAACAAATACTACACTCTTGCGGAGCTCAAGACGCTGTTGACAGAGTATGTGCAACAAAAACAGCTTGCTGACAAGACCAGGCCAAAGATTGTTCTGGCTGATCCGGCACTGCAGGCTTTGTTGAGGCAGAAAACGCCGATAATCGAGCGCAGCAAGATACAAGAAACGGCTCTCAAGTCGAGTTTTACACAATACTACAAGATCCTCAAATCGCTCGAGGACAGCGATAAAGTGAAACCGATTAAAGGCAACCCGCCCGCGATCAAGATCGTTGAGGAGACCAAGATCGGCCGCAAGAATGTCACCAAGATCATTGGTGCCGAGCAGTATCTGATCGACCCTGACGAGCTGAGCAGCGTTCTCAAGGTCAAATGCTCCGGGTCTGCTACGATGGCCAACAACGTGCAGAATCCAAAGCTGTTGGAGCTTACTGTGCAAGGAGCACACAACAAGATTGTCAGAGACGTGTTGACTACAAAGTATGGGGTCAAGCCGGCATGGATAGAATATGAAAACAGACTAAAGAAGAAGAAATAGGGTAATAAAAACTGAGAGCAGCAACGACGATTGAAGCGCGGGTATCACTCGGCCTTGGCTGGAGTGGCAGCAGGGCCTCCGATGAGCTTGAACTGGTTGGTGTACTTCTTGATGGCCGACTTGAGGTCGATCCAGTACTTCTTGATGGACGGAGAGACGGAGCTGTGCGAGAAAAGACCGTCAAGACGAACTTCGAGTTTCTTGAAGCTGGTTCTGGTGAAGATGGACTTCTCGTATCTGAGCTTAATGAAGACCCCGTAGAACACAAGCGCGAGCCAGTAACCCTTGGACCAGAGCAACGCTCTCACCAAGATGTATCCAAAAGTAGCGATCTCGAAGTTTGCGGCGTAGTACATCGAGATGTCGTTGTAATTTTTAATGAAGGAGCCCATTTTGTTAGAAATCTGGGAGCCGTTCTTAAGCGGGAATAGAGGCAGCAACGACGAGCGGATGTAGGTGAGCGAGTGGAAGAAAGAGAACAGAATGAAAGGAAACAGAGACAAAGAAATCACTGGCAGAATCAGCAGCAACGTAGATGCCACCAGAAAGTACTGGACGTTATCATCAGCCAAGAGAGCCTTAGTGTCGCTCATCTTAAGAACGTTGCTCTTGATAGACTGTTGCAGGATGATCCCGAACGACTCCAGAATTCCCAGATAAACCAGCTTGTATGAGAGTCTGTGGACGGCTCCCTTGCCTGCTCGGTAGGAGAGGAAGTAGATTGCGCTGGCGGACAGCGTCAGGACATGGCCTGCAAACCAGGCGAACTGGAGGTTGCTGACGGCGTCAATGATCTGCTGTTTGACCGGCTTGGCGGCCGGTGGGATCGCAGTGTTGTTTGGTGTTTCTGGAGACGAAGATGACGACATTTCTGTGTGGCAATTGATGTCAATTGGAGTTTGTACGAGTTCGAATTGGGAGCAAACTGGTAAAATTTGGGGAGCAAAACAGCATTTTACTCCTGTTTCATTCTATTTTTTTCCGCGCAAACCACACAGGAAAATTTTAGAGAATAATTTGAAAAATCACAGGAAAAAAAATTTAAAGAGAAAAAAATATTTTTTGCACGCTATACAAGAGGCTGGATAAAGTTACTTGGGGGTCTGTTTTAAGGGTTTCAGAGGTTTATTTATCACGATCAAACTGAAATATTGATCTTCCAGTGCCAAGTAATCTACTTCCCGAACAAGAGCGAAAATGAAACAAAAACGGGCCAAGGCTTACAGAAAACAGATGCACGTCTACATCTCCACGTTCAAGTTCAAGACACCGATCCAGTGTATTGTGGACGCAGAGATGATTCTGCACGCTGAAAAGACAAAGTTTGACGTTCTCAAGGGAATCACACGTACAATTCAGACGGAGCCTAAACTCATGATCACCCAGTGCTGCATCAACCAGCTTTACGAGACCAAAAACCAGCCTGCGATCGAGATCGCAAAGACTATGGAGAAGCGTCGGTGCGGTCACAGAGACACGTTGTCGGCACGCGAGTGCATAGAGTCGATCGTGAACATCTCTGGTCACAACAAGCACCGCTACCTCGCAGTGACCCAGGACGAGAAGCTGAGAAGAAACTTGCGCAGAGTCCCTGGTGTGCCTCTCATATACATGAACCGTTCGGTTATGATTATGGAACCGCTGTCGCCTGCTTCTGCTCAGGTGGTGGACCAGGTGGAGGCCAGAAAGCTGACGGGCGGGCTGAACGATCCGAAGTTCGCTGGATTTGCTGTCAAGGCCGAGGAGGAGGAGGAGACGAAGGAGACCGAGGAGCCACCAAAGAAAAAAAGAAAGGGACCCAAGGGGCCCAACCCTTTGAGTGCCAAGAAGAAGAAGGTGGTTCAAGAGAACAAGGGAGACAAGCAAAACGACAAGAAGGACGACGACACAGAGGGGGGGTCTGGTAAGAAGAGACGTAGAAAGCACAAGAAGAGCGGTCAAGAACAAGAGAACGAACAAGAGAATGCCGGAGAGCAAAACGGCGAGGAAAATGGACAAGTGGACGAAGAGTGATCGATAGAATTAATTCACATACATATTAATATATAACTCGTGTATGACACATAGATGAGGAAGAAACGCTAATCCTGCGCGATATACAGCACGTTGTTTCCTCTGAGGAAGACTTCTGTGTAGGTTTTGATTTCGTTGTTGTCGACGATCTCCTTGCTGTTTTGCAACACCACGTTCATGTATCCGTCGATGGAGGACAAGATTCCTTGGTACTCAAGACCGTTGGTGAGTTTCACCACGACGGTGGAGTTGGTGATATCTGAGAGGAATGTCGATGTGGACGACGCTGTTGCGGATTCTTCAGCCATTTCGAGCGACTTTGTGTTTTGTAAGACTAAAAAGACCAGTGTTTGACGAGAGTCTTTTTAATGTTGGATGAGTTTTATTTTTTTTCCTGGAAAAAAACACAGGCTTGGAAATTAATTTACAAAAACTTCCAACTGATTTCATGAATTCGTTCCGGATTTACTGTTTTGTACCGATCACCGCTCACCAAAATGCTTATCAACCGAACGTGTTTTTCCTTAAGGTCTCCCGGGGCCAGTGCTCTACGCCACTACTCCGTGCCGAAAAACCAGCAGCCTCCGCCAAGGAATTTTAACATCAAGCCGAGCGCACAACTGCTCAATGAAAAGTTCAAGAAGGAGCAAGACCTGCGCAAGGAGCGCAACAAGCTAGCAAAGGCTTCACTCAGAGACATAGTTTCGATTTTCTCGCCCGGAGGAGGCATCGACGACGAAGAGCTGGATCTCACGAACTTTGATCCAAAGCCAATTTACCAGAACCCGGTCCTATTCCAGACACTGTCATTCCCAAAACAGCAATATATCATTGACGAGATCGAAGAAAAGTTCAAAAAGAAGTGGACAGGAATCAACAAGGACATGAAGCGGTTCAACTATTGGCTCTGTTACGGTTCGCACGGTCCCAGAGAAGGATTCCCGAATCTATATGACTACTATTCGGGAGAAGAGAAACGGTCTGTACCAGCCCCAGAAACCGCCCAGAATAGTACAACCCCACAAGTTAGAAATAAATTGAACGAATTCATCTCGCAGGCGAATACAGACAAGGCAAGCGCACAACAGACACTGGTCGATTCAACGTCGTCGTCCCTCCCGCCTCCGCCTGATCTGCCGTTCAAAATTCCATCCATCCTCAAATCACCAGCTCCGTCAAAAAATACTCCCGTTAAAAAACTCCCTGATCTCGACCCAAGGTCGTTTGGCACAAAGCGGGTCGAACAGTACCAAAAAGACCGGAGAATGAATCCTTACAACCGGTTTATCATCGCCCTGTTGGTTGTCCTGACGGTTCTCAACTTTAAAAAAGACCGCAAGGTCAACGTCACTGGTAAAGTCCCGGAGTACGACTCGCAGACCGCGACAGAACAGTTGAAATCAGTCGAAGACATGAGCCAGAAGCTGGCGGATGCCGTTGTCTCGTCGTCAAAGGAGACCGATCCATCCTCGTCCCATAGAAAATGGTACTATTTGTGGCTGAAATGATCCGAATCAACTGTATATAATGTTATTTTCTTCACCGGAATATCAAGACACATAAAAAAATACCAATACTCCGACCTATGCACATATTTAGTAAGCAACAGCTGAGCAGCAAAATACAACCAAGTCCGTTAAGTGCTCATTAATTTCCGGCTTCCTCAGCCTCCTCCGCCTCGTCCTCGTTGTCATCGTCGTCCTCGTTGTCGTCATCGTCCTCATCATCCTCATCGTCCTCGCCCACGTCCAACATGTCCTCTGTCCAGCTCTTCTCAACCGTCTGTCTGACTCTTTTGATATACTGACTGCGGTGGTCCTTGTACAGGTTCGCAGCCTCAACATTCGCGGGAGACCCGATGTTTGGGTCGTTCAGAAGAGACTGGATGGAGGTCAAGATGGAGGCAACATCATATGTTGGGGACCATCTATTTTGTAGAATGTCAATACAAAGCTCTCCGGAGCCGTAAACGTTGGGGTGGAACATTTCCGATGTGAATTTAACCACTGGAGGCTTGTTTGGATATTGCTCATCGAAAATCAGCTTCAGTCTGAAAGTTCCGTCTTCAAATGGGGTATCTTGCGGACCTATAATAATTCCATTCCAAATCATCACATTGTCTGCCAATGGAGATGCAGAGATTCCACCTGCAGAATCCTGCTGGATTCGTTTGAAATCTCGCATCAATCTTCTTCTCGCCGGGGTCGACATATTCTAATTCTTGATTTCTAGTGGCAATCTCAAATAGTTCTAGCGATCTTCACTTTTGAATGAAAAAATCCTCCTTTTTTATCTTTCTACTGCAAATGGCACGTTTTGGTTCGCACAGCAAAGCCCTTTTGTAGCTGAAATCCAGTAGCGTTCAATAAACTTCTTCAGAACAACCGTCTTCAAAGTCTATATAATCGCTGACTTTTTGAACAAATCCTTTTGACCTTCCAGAAAAAAAATAACTTTTTGGGGGAAGAGGGGGACGAACAGCATTTGAAAACGCGATATAGTAGCTTATGTCAGCAATTAATTTTGTAAAACCACTCTACATGCGTCTGATTCCACACCGTTGTGATGAGTTGAACCACGGAGGTATCAAAAACAAAAGTCAACTGGATGAACCCACAAACCTTGGATCACTTCAAAAATAAAATATAGCCACTAAGTAGCTCCCATGCCGGGACTCGAACCCGGAATCTTCTGATTAGGAATCAGACGCGTTAACCATTACGCTACACAGGTACTTTGGGCCATATTTTTCGCGAAATGGATTATTTATATTCCAGTTAAAATACGGGGAATGGATCAAGATCAGGGGTACGCGGACTCTCTGGAGCGGACTTGTTCTGCACCATGTCCCACACCTGGTCCCATTCATCATGTGGTTCTGAGCGGGGATCAATTTGGGCAAAATAGCGCTCTGTATAAACGTCCGATGTGTATAACCATGGAACAACGTCAGGGTTGCTCAAAACGACTTGATCCCTGTTGAACATGCTGAAACTATCAACTTGAAGCACGGAATATCTAGAGAGGAGGGAAGCATGCTGCGGCTGTACAAAAGTGAGACTATCGAAGTTGGCCTGAACCTGTGAGTCTGTGTAGAAAATGATTTTGAACTCTCGGAGCAAGATCTCGGAGTTGAGCAAGTTGAGCGAGACCCGCGAACGCTCAAGGCGTTCAAACTCCGAGACTGCTTTTTGAGTGAGCAGAACAAGGACCTTCCAATTGGCGTCGCAGGCATACAAGGCGAGTCCAGATGGGTGTGTGAGCACCCTGAGCACCTTGAGCACTTTCTCGGTCCCAGAATAGCGCCGTTGGAACGGATAATGGTCCCTGAGGGTTGGCTCAAGCCAGTCTGTAAGAAACCCAGAGGCCGTGACACGGCCTGTCTTCTTGGCTGGTCTGGGCATATGGTACAAGCTGGACTCAGTCACAGATACCTATCTTCTAGATCTGTTGAGAGATTGCGAGAAAAAGCGAGATCTGCTGACATCAGCAATAGCGAGCACAGATCGAAGTTTCTAGAAAAAAAAAGCATGGCCGAAGACGTGCGAAGGCTGAAAAAAGTCGTCGAGCGGAAGAATCTGAGGGAAGCAGTGGGAACAAGGGATCGGTGAATATAAGAGAGAATTTGCCCTGGTTAAGTTTGTTATTTCCTACTGTTTCGTCTTTTTATTACATTCACTGTATTTTAACAATACTTATTATAGGAATATCATAGAAGATGTCTAAAGCTGTGGGTATTGATTTGGGTACTACGTACTCGTGTGTTGCGCACTTCGCCAACGACAGAGTTGAAATTATTGCCAACGACCAAGGTAACAGAACCACGCCTTCGTTCGTTGCCTTCACAGACACTGAGAGACTTATTGGTGATGCCGCCAAGAACCAGGCCGCTATGAACCCAGGTAACACTGTTTTCGACGCCAAGAGATTGATCGGTAGAAAGTTTGACGACCCAGAAGTCCAAGGTGATGTCAAGCACTTCCCATTCAAGGTTGTCGACAAGGCCGGTAAGCCACAAATCCAGGTTGAGTTCAAGGGTGAGACCAAGGTCTTCACTCCAGAAGAGATCTCTTCCATGGTTTTGACCAAGATGAAGGAGACCGCTGAGGGTTTCCTCGGTACTGCTGTCAATGACGCTGTAATCACCGTCCCAGCTTACTTCAACGACTCCCAGAGACAAGCCACCAAGGATGCTGGTTTGATCGCTGGTTTGAACGTTATGAGAATCATTAACGAGCCAACTGCCGCCGCCATTGCTTACGGTCTGGACAAGAAGGACGTTGGTGAGCACAACGTTTTGATCTTCGACTTGGGTGGAGGAACTTTCGATGTTTCTCTTCTTTCCATCGAGGACGGTATCTTCGAGGTTAAGGCTACTGCTGGTGACACTCACTTGGGTGGTGAGGACTTTGACAACAGATTGGTGACTCACTTCATCAACGAGTTCAAGAGAAAGAACAAGAAGGACCTCTCCTCTAACCAAAGAGCTCTCAGAAGATTGAGAACTGCTTGTGAGAGAGCCAAGAGAACCTTGTCTTCTTCTGCTCAAACCTCGCTCGAGATCGACTCCTTGTACGAGGGTATTGACTTCTACACCTCCATCACCAGAGCCAGATTCGAGGAGCTCTGTCAGGACCTCTTCAGATCTACCATCGACCCTGTCGAGAAGGTCTTGAAGGACGCTAAGTTGGACAAGTCCCAGGTTGACGAGATTGTCCTTGTTGGTGGTTCTACCAGAATTCCAAAGGTCCAGAAGTTGGTCTCTGACTTCTTCAACGGTAAGGAGCCAAACAGATCTATCAACCCAGATGAGGCCGTTGCTTACGGTGCTGCCGTCCAGGCCGCTATCTTGTCCGGTGACACTTCTTCCAAGACTCAAGACTTGCTGCTTTTGGATGTTGCTCCTCTGTCTCTCGGTATTGAAACCGCTGGTGGTGTCATGACCAAGTTGATTCCAAGAAACACCACTATCCCAACCAAGAAGTCCGAGGTGTTCTCCACCTACTCTGACAACCAACCAGGTGTCTTGATTCAAGTCTTCGAGGGTGAGAGAGCCAGAACTAAGGACAACAACTTGCTTGGTAAGTTCGAGCTGTCTGGTATTCCACCTGCTCCAAGAGGTGTTCCTCAAGTTGAGGTTACCTTCGACATTGACGCTAACGGAATCTTGAACGTTTCCGCTCTCGAGAAGGGTACTGGTAAGACTCAAAAGATCACCATCACCAACGACAAGGGTAGATTGTCCAAGGAGGAGATCGAGAAGATGGTTTCCGAGGCTGAGAAGTTCAAGGAGGAGGACGAGAGAGAGACCACCAGAATCGCTGCTAAGAACGGTCTTGAGTCTTACGCTTACTCTTTGAAGTCCACCGCCGGTGAGAAGCAATTCGAGGAGAAGATCGAGGCTTCCAAGAGAGAGACCTTGAACAAGGCTATCGAGGAGACCATCGCTTGGTTGGACGAGAACCAGACTGCCACTGCTGAGGAGTTCGATGACAAGAAGAAGGAGCTTGAGGCTATTGGTAACGAGATTTTGAAGGAGTTGTACGCTGAGGGCGGTGCTCCAGGTGCTGCTCCAGGTGGTTTCCCAGGTGCTGGTGCTCCATCCACCGAGGAGACTCAGGGCCCAACTGTTGAGGAAGTTGATTAGATATCATTAGACTAATAATTGCGTATAGTGTGGTTTCCTTAATTAATTTTTATTAGATTTAGAATATTGATATGGTTTTTAGAATATTGATATGGTTTTGAAAGTATGGAAAAAAATTAGAATAAAAGGCTCGAAAATTCTTTATTCCGACCGAATGAAAAAAAAACATGTATCACAAAATAATGTAAAAAAATAAATGCACCCATGCTGGGAGTCGAACCCAGAATCTTTTGATTAGAAGTCAAACGCGTTAACCATTACGCTACACGGGCGAACTTCGAGAAGTTATAAGCCCTTGTTTGTTTTGTAGATGTTTCCATTCAGCGGTGCAAGGTGTTGGTAGATGGTTTTTTTGTCAGGTCTCATAACAAATTGATCAACTCACAGCAACGATATTTAGTGTCCAAAAGCCAAAGAAATCACATTGTACATAGCATTCGGTACCACTGAAATTGCATACAAAGATGTCGAAGCATATCAAGCAGCTGGGAGATGATATTTGGAAGACTAAGGTGGAGAAAATCAATTCTGAGTTGTTTACAATGACCTACGGGTCTATAGTATCCCAGCTTTGTAGGGACTTCAATAACAATTACGAGGAGGTGAACAATCAAACGTTTAAAATGGGATACAACATTGGAGTGAGAATAATAGACGAGTTTCTTCAGAAGACACAGTTGGCTAGATGTGCCAATTTCAAAGAAACGGCAGAGATCGTTTCCAAAATTGGATTCAAGATCTTTCTTAACATAACTCCCACCGTATCCAACTGGTCTCCGGACATGAATACATTTGGTCTCATCTTGAACGAAAACCCGCTGGCGGATTTTGTGGAGCTCCCTGATGATGGAAAGGCTTTGAAGGAGCTGTGGTATTCGAACATACTGTGCGGGGTTCTGCGTGGAGCGCTTGAGATGGTTCAACTGGATTGCGAGGTGGCATTTGCCAGTGATGTTCTCCGTGGAGACGATGTCACAGAAATACGTGTGAAGCTGGTGCACGTGCTGAAGGACGAGATTCCTGCCGGCGAAGAGTAAGGGGGGTGGCTATATATATGTATTTACAGTACTTGCTGAAGCAGCTTTTTTGTGTCACTAGTCAGAATATCTTTTGTTTCTCTATCATTAGGTTTCAGGTAATGTAGATAAGGTTGAAAAGTAAATCATCATGTAGAGTCACTTGAAGCTGTTTACAGCTAGCGTTGCATAGGAAAGCAAACTACATATTCACCAACTGGTGGATGTGAAGATTATCCTTCTGATGCAGGCACCATGTGAGGGTGACTTGGCGAAGGGACATTCCTTGTCATGTTCAAAAGAATACTTCAGTTGAGAAGAAGAGTTTAAAATTTTCTCTCCTGAATGCTGAAAAAGTCGGTGAGAAAAAATAAACTAACACATGGTTTTAGTCACATGACCAACGCGGTCTATGTTCTGTCACGTACACACCGTGTCAGGTGGCAGTGCACTGAAAAGTTTGGGGTGATCAAAAAAAAAACATAAAAAGAGTATAGTTGTCGATTTATCCATGCTTAGTTTACTGCTTAGCTGGGATATTAGAACACTCTGACTCGTTAATTGCACAACAAGGTCGTTTTTCACTTATAATTCATACACCTGAAGCTTGTTTGAGATCCATATATGGAGCCATGTCCCCAAAAGACAGATATACGTATTACTCAGGGGGATATTCTTCTTCTGAAGACGAAGAAGATCACACAAGAGAAAGCATGGAGAAGATGGATCCTATCCAGGAAGACGATCTCACCCGGCCTTTATCCATTGCAAGCAAAAATAGCACCAAAAGCAGTCCAAGAGCGAGTGTGAATGAACTGGGAATCCCGATACAGATCAGCAGCAGCGACCGGGAAGAAGCTGGCGAATGTGAACAAGGCACCGAAATCAATGACAAAAGCATGAACGAGAGCGTGAAATTTGTGGCTCGTGGTCATATGGCAAAAAACTCAACTAGCTCGATCGATGACATCAACAAGTCCATAGACGAATTTGCAAGTGGACTTCAAGACTCAAAGAGCGAGAGCCTTAAAAATGAGAGTGATGCTGCAAAAGATGATATCAGTGATGCTGTGAGTCAGGGAAGTGTGCAAACCAGTGGAGAACTGGAGATTGAAACAGATTCCAGAAGCATAGTAGATGAAAAGCATGACGAGACGCCTGCTGAAGAGACGCCTCTGGAGACTGTGGAGGCAGCTCCCGTGTTGGCACCCGTGTTGGCACCGGTTTCGAACGCCCAGAAGCCTCCAGAGGATTACAGAGCGAGCTTTCTCGAAGGGTGGGTTCCAGGTGGAGCAGATGATCTAAGTTCTGATTCTGAGATCGAGAACGGGAACGTCAACGAGAGCGGGAACGAAAATGAAAACGAAACTGAAAATGAAAATGAGAATGAAAACGAAAATGGAATTGAGAATGGGAACGAGAACGAGGAGGTTGAGAGAAAATTTGAGGGTCAGGAGGAAACCGATGAATCCAAAGGAGAGATTTCACAAGATTCATGGCAGTCATCTGTTGATGATGACGGGGTCTCGGTTGTCCAAAATTTGAGCAAAGAGAACTCATTCTCTGACGATCAGCAGGATGTATCGAGCTTCAAAAACGAAGATCTGAGTGTGGATGAGGAGTCATCTTTGAAGGGTGATGACTATGAGGAGGAGAGCGAGAGAAATGATCGGTTTTCCTGGCAGCAGAACGACGACCGTTTTTCTTTTCTTCAAAACGACGATAACGGGCACGCATACGAGGAATCTGTGGCCTCTGATGAGGAACAGGAAACTGGATCTACCTACGGAGACTTGGAAAACTACAGAAGCAATTTTGTTAGACAGAACACTAGAGACACGGTGAAAACGCAGGCCGCAAGTGTGGCTGCTCCGTCCATATTTGCAAGAAAAGCTGACCCAACAAGCAGCTTGGGGTACACGAATCTGTACGAACAGAAACGTGTGTCTTCTTACCAGGTGAAATCGATGATTCCAGACGATATATTGAAGCAGGAAGTTTCCAAGGTTCCGAGCACGGAAACGGTAAAGGAGGGGTCCAATGGGAGCACTCCTGTGACTGCTTTGCGCAAGGTGAGCTCAGGGTCAGAGAAAGGTAATTCTCCCTCTAAAGTTCCAACGGTGCCCGACATTGACCTGAAAAAGATTTTGCAGTTGTCAACGACGGAAAAAAGACTGGAGGAGCTGCGGAAACAGCGCGACAACTTGCTGAACTTTGACACAGGACTCACGTCGTACTTGCAAGAGACAATCAAATCAGGATCCGTTTCGTTCACCAACATCGACTCGCAGCTGGGCCCAAATGCGCTGAGCGCGTACAAGAATTCAGCCAACTTCCATCACTCGACGGCGAACTCGACGGCAGAGCTGGCGAACGATCTGCTGCGCACGTCCTCGGTCATCAAGAAGAAGGGAAGGAACCTTCTCCGGAAAATACACTTAAAGTAATGTATAGTTTCTACGCGAATATTTTCATTTCAATGGTGCGATTTATTAAAGTTACAAAGAGCCTATTGTTTTTTGGTGAGCAGGTCGGCACCGACGGCCCTCACTTGCTCGTCCATGAGCTCTCTGACTCTGTGACAGCCTTCGATACCCAAACTGATGAGTCTTTCGAGCCTGTCAAGCGGCAGTTTGTCCTCGCAGAGAATCAGGTTGAGCTTGTCAGAGTTGCCAACGACTCCAATGGTGATGAAACTGAGGTCATTCTCCTCGAGCGTGTTGAGGTCAAGCAAAGGAACCTGGTCGTAAAGTCCGACGCTTGCTGCGCTGACGTAATCGTAGAGCGAGATACCAGCGTCGATAAGTGCGAGAGTGATGGCGTTGCAGAAGCACGAGAGAAGCCCACCATCGAGAGCCATCACCATCAGATTGATGTCTATCACTGTTCTGGCGTAGTTCTTGAGCACGATGGTTTTCATGAAGCATCTCTTGAGAATGATGCTCAGCTCCTGTAATCTTCTGTCATTTCTAGATCTCTTTTTACGTTCGTTGGTGGCGAAAGGTGGGTAGTTGATATTGATGTTGAGAATCGGAGCGTTCGGGTCGAGTTTTGTGCCCGACGGGAGCGATGAGCTGTGCTCCATGGGTCCTTTCACAAGACATATCACTTTGGAATTTCCCTGCTGGATGTAGGACGATCCATCTGACGAGTTTGGGTGTGTGTTGATTTTGCAAGTGAACCGGCGCAGTTCGTTGAATCTTCGCCCATCCACGCGTATTCCCTCTGGTGAGTACAGTTCGAGTCTGCTCATGTTGTGATAGATGTGCTGGTTCTGTAGCCACTCACTTTTCCTGGCGACTTTTTTTAAACTTTTTTTTTTTTTGAAACTTTACTAAAATTTTCTTTAAATCAGTTTTTTTGCACACATTTCCAGCAATTCTGCGAAACATTTCCAGATCAGGTTGGTGCAATCAAAGGTTTCTGAGGCCATTCGAAGGGCGTAAGTGAGCTTCAAGCTGGGAATCCGCAAGCTTCTCACCAAATGCTGTTGTCAGATCCTGTTTTCCTGCAGAACCTAGGCCTGTATCTCAAAAATGCCATCATTTATGTGAACGTGAGTGTCTAATACCAGGTCTAGATGCCCCAATATGTTATGTGTTTTTTTTTTCATACTAACCAGAGCTCCCAGTATGTCATTGCACTCATTATCATAACACCATATCTCTTCTTTGTGTTTGGAGACCTACTAGTGTTTCTCTTAAGAGTCACATTTGGCCCGGTTGTCAATCTGGTGTCTCCCAAACCCGCTGTCAAGGTGAGCTGAGACGTTCACATTATACGAGTGACTACTGGCTATCACTCTATGTGCTGATTTGAGCTTTCAATTCCCAATTGGGTCTCCCCCTGTGGATGGCCCCGGTCGTCTCCGGCATCGATTTTTGTCTTTACTCTTTGCTCCATATATCGCTTTCGCTTTTGCACCATATACACCTTATTCCAGTGCATTCATTGTATCTCAGCAAGTATTTGTACTATCACTAGCGTTTCAACCGTTGGGGGAACAGTAATGAGCCAGCTGATTGTGCCATTGCGTCGATCGACGCTGCTGCTCCTTGTGGTTTGCAGCCCGCGCCTCCCCCAGAAATGCGCCCTAATTATGTCTCATCTGATAGTTTTTTCTATGAATAATCACAATCGTGTGTGGTTTGGACAGGAAATCAGCATCGGATCTCCACAAAGAGCTGTGACTAGACGCCAATTTCAACTCAAGCGTGCCTATCTGAGCCAATAATTCCACAGTCACCCTGAGATGAGCGACGACAAAGAAACACAGCCTGTAATTGACTCCCAGGAGGCCGTTTCTGAAACCACAGAACCAGAACCTGCAGTCACCAAAGAAGAACCCAAAGTTGAGGCCAAAACTGAGGACAAATACCAAGCTGAGTCTGAAAACCCTCCTCCAAAGCCAAAAAGACCACTTTCGCCTGTTTCTCAGGCTGTCAAGAATCTGAAGGATGCCTTCCCGTCGTTAGAAGACAAGTATATCAAGATGGCGTTGATTGCTTCCCAAGGACAACTCGATCCGGCTTTCAATGCTCTTTTGTATCTTTCCGATCCGACATCAGACATCCAGATTCCGGCACCAGAGGTGCGTCCAAACTTACCGTCTCGGAGATCGTTTGAGAGAAGAAGACAGGAGGAGTCTGATGAGGCTCTTGCCAAGAGACTGGCTCGCGAGTTTGAGCGCAAGTCTGCCGGAGGCGGTGCGGCAGGCTCGTCATCGCGTTCTGGAAAGACTGCGCCGCCAAAACCTAAGAGAAAGCCCGTTTGGGCTGCGATTTCGGACGATGACGACGAAGAGCCGGATATCGTTGAGAACATTGTGAAGAACGTGGACGAGGCAAGAAACGTGGTTGGTGGCTGGCTTGGCAACATTGCCAAGAAGATCCAGACCGAAGTGAACAATAACCAGAAGCAGGGCCAACTGTTTAGTGCGTTTGGCGGTAGCAACAACTCGCAGACCCAGCCTGCTCCAGCGAGAAAGAACTCGCAGACCCCTAGCGTGGACTCCAGAAGAACCCATCCGGGCATTCAAACGCAGCACTCGGCTACAGACTCGCTGGGAGGCCAGGTTGGTGGAATCACGCTACACGATGCTACAGAGGACATTTACGGAACTCCTAAGTCGAAGACCACATCGGAGCTTCCAGCTGTGCCGGCAGAGACCGAGTCTGGATCTGGCGATAAAAGTGCGGATGCTAAGGCTGGAAAGTGGGAGCCGCTGTCCAGTGCGCAGCCGGAGCCTATCAACGATGACACTTTCCTCGTTGATGACAGTGATGAGGAGGAGGATACGAATGAGAAGAAGTAGTTTGTATTGGTAATCTATATGAGCAGATGGCGAGAAGCGAGGTCTGGGCGAGTCAGAAGCCCGCGAGAAGTAGTGTTAACTGGGCGTGAAGTAGAAAGGCGATGGACTAACAGTTCAATATGTTCCCATCTCGCTCACGCTCGCCCTGTAGAGTGGCAAGAGCAGCGAGTGGTGTTCAAGCAGTTCGAATGGCTACTTGAGTCGTTAGCCACTTCCAAACACTTCGCTCCGCCCGTTAATTATATTTTTTGCGAAAATCCGGTCTCTTTATAACATCCATCGGTCAAAATGGTCTTGAGAACACCCGGCATTATCTCTACCTGGATTGGCTCAAACGGAATGTTTTCTCCGTCCACGGAGATATACGTCGAGTTTGCCTCAACACGTGGAATCAGCTTGAATGCCTCAACCTTCAGGTGGTCAACACCCTGCTTCCACACGTGCGAGCCTTGATCCACGGACGTGAGACCACCCACGGTCTCGATCAACGAGGTGCGACCATCCATCAGAACCACATCAATCGCCCCATCGTTCGGCAGGGCCGCAGGGAAGAAGTCGGCATCCGCAGAGACAAATGGCATCTTCCCGGCGTAGAAAAGAGTCAATTCTTCGGTAGTCCTTTCGTCCATCCAGTCCCAGTCACCGTCGCCTTGGTCTCTGATCGCGTCACCCTTCTTGTAGTACTTGAGCTGGAAGTCATCTTCGGTGATGTCTCTCGCAGCCGCCTGGCTCGCAGAGTTCACGTGCTGCTTGTAGTACTTGGCTAGCTCGTCCTTGTTCTTGGTAATGCGTTTGAATGCCACAGCGCACGGGTACGTTTTCCGGCTGAACACCCGCTGCGTCACACCAATGGTGAAGCGGATCTGGCCGATCGACCGCATCCACTCGGTTCCGATGTCTGCGTCGGCAATAATACCGTAAGTCTGTGTCAAGAACGAAAGCCTGACAGGGTTGTTTTCCGAGCACACAGCCATCAGATCTGTGCGAACAACCTGTCCTTTTATTATCTCCAGCGTCGCCACCGCCGGGTCAAGAGTCCACAAACACGATAGCGACATTGCATTTCCTGACCCGGACGGCGTCTGTGTGATCAGAAGCTTGTTAAACGCTTCTGCTCGGTCGGGACGTCTGTTCAGTCCGTTGATCACCTCGTGCGGAATTCCGTCTCCAGACGCGCAGATAACCACGTCGTAGTTCTCAATCTCCAAATTCTGCGCAATCTCAAGAGCGTGGCCCGAATATTGAGTCTTGGCCACCTCAATCTTGTACCTGGCTGCTTTCAAAATCGGCTCAACGTGCGTGTAGTAAATTTTGTTGGCCTTTCCTTGGCCACTATGCGGATTAATAATGACCAAAACTGACTTCTCTGGCTGCGAGTCTGAATAAGCCTTGGCCATCAGCATAGTCGTCAGACTAGACGCAGAAGTCTCGCGCTCGTCGTGGATCTCGTCCAATTGCAGCTGTATCACTCTCGTAGCTGGTACAAGTCCCCCGTCGGAGCCGCGCTGCACAAACGTCACCTCCACCTCCGTGGCTGAAGAAGCCACAGGTTCAACCCACAGCACATTCTTCAACGGAATGTAGTTGCCTCTAGGAACCTGACTAAAGCTCGATTCTGTAGAACAGCACGCACCAAATGACGATGACGAAGGCTGCAACTCTTCAAGCCCAGCGCCTTCTAGAAGAAGTCCGTACGTGTCCAATTTAGCACGAACCATCTTGCTCGGTCCACAAATATCGTTCAATGGGTCGTGCTTGAATAATTTGGTGATAACTTGTCTGCAGTAAACAGCACCTTTTTTAAATGCCTCTTTGAGACTTTTCAGATATCTAAAACACCCTTGCACGACAAACTTCCAATACCTGCGCACCGATCCAATGCCCAATTCTATCATCGTGCCGGATCGACAATCAGAGAAGGAATGTGTAGGTTCTATTGGCTCAACGTGACACCAACACTCGGCTCAATGTATCTCCCATTGGCACAATTACCGGTTCCGAACCTCCCGCCCCAGAGATCGCCTCACAAAAAAATTGTCTAAGTCAAGATTCAAAAAAAAATAACCGTCAGCTGCAGGATTTGAACCTACGCGGGCATTGCCCAAAAGATTTCAAGTCTTTCTCCTTAACCGCTCGGACAAACTGACAAGTTCCGGAAGGAATAGATTATAGTTCCGTCCTTGATGCACAAATGCTGTCTCTACTTAAATGTTAATTCTTCACCCTCCCCCTGCTTAACCCACTTCACACATCTCACCGCTTTCGTACATCATCAATTATATTACCTATATACCGGGAAAACTAAGCATATCAAAAAAAATTAATCCGATCCAACACAGGTATATCGTTCATTGTCCTTAATCACAGCTGTGTAGTGTGTTGGAACTGGCTAAACCCATCAAACGTAGATGACGGAACAGGATACCGCTGAAACAACTTGCTTTTTTTGGTCTTGAGGGAGCCTGGAATTCTCGTATAGAATTCAGTAGGAATCTTATTTTCAATAGAGATCGAGCTGGTCTGAAAATCCAGCTTAATTTCAGGCTCTTTTTTGATCTCATAGTTGATAAAATTCAGCCAGTATTCTTCAAAATCAGAATCAGACATTTCGTCAGTCTTGGTGGCCTTAAGAAAATTGTGTAATTCGTCCAATGAAAGCTCCTTTCCTTCCCGACGACGCAAAAGATGCATTGTGTACTCGGTCAAAAGACGGATTTTTTCCAAGCGCTTGTCATCGTAAACACAAGACTCAGTGTTGGGAACAAGCCCGAAAACCGAGTACCAAGGTCTGTGCACAGTATACTCGGTCTGACATTCGATCCGCGAGTTTGAGTAACAGCTCGCATTCTCAGGGCATCTCACGCATTTTGGCTTGAAGTTATCAACGATAAAGGTTTCAAACTCATTGACAAACGGTCCAATTGAAGAGTCTCTTGAAACAAGCGCAGCAAAATCAAGAGGTTTTGAACTTGTTCCACAATATCCCACATTCACGATCATTTTTCTGTAAATCAAACCAAAAAAAATGCTTGTCAAAACCAGAAGCACCAATGCCCCAGTTCCCAACACATTCAACGGCTTCTGCCAATCAATCGTAGTTTTTTCAACTTCAGTCGAAACTTCGATGGGTGTTTCCACAGTCTCTGCTTCCACCTCCACGTCAGACTTCTCAACTTCTTCCACATCTGTTTTGTTATCATCACTGGAATCCGACAGTATAACGATAGGATCATTTCCGTCTTCACCAATGCTCAAATCCTTTATTGTATGCTCATCGTCATGGAATGTTTCCAAAGAGATGATTCGCGTCGGTCCGTTCAACGTTTGTAGAAGCTCGTTAGGAGCTTTTATGGGAGAGACTGGTGACACTTTTTCAAGCTTCAGACAGGATTCCAGTTCAGAAACATCTTTGGAGAAACTCACCTCAATATCGGCAACATTTACCGCGCTGTAGTCAGCAACGAACTCTTCGCTAAATTCTGTCTCCAATTCGGAAGTGGTCTCCTCATTTTTATTGAGCTTCAATGTCGATTCTTCAAGTGCCTTCTTTTTTAGCTTTTTTGAGGACTTTCTTATCTTCCCACTAGGATTTGATTTCTTATAATTCTCCAATATCTCGCTAGGCTTGTTCTTGCGAGCATGGGAGTTGCTCACGTTGGCTAAGTTCAAGAGAGCTGAAGAAACGTCGGGACTTGAGTTTCTGAAAATCTCACCTTCAAACTTTTCCACTTTCAAGGGAGAGTTCGAAGGCGTAAGGGATTTTTTCGAATGGCTAATGGAGCTGATTCTGCTGGCAGAGGGAGACTCGGCATCATCAGAAACTATAGAGTCGTCATTTGCTTTCCTGAGAGCTTTCTTCTTCTTTTTTGGGGATTCTTCTTCGAGCTCACGTTTTAAAGGAATTGAAGATTCCGCTTTTGGCGGAGATTCTGGTATTTCCGATGGGTTTCGCGATGGCGTCTTCTGCTTCCCCGAAGTCTTTCGCCCTTTTTTGGTTTCTTTTGGCCCTTTTTTGTTGCTGGCAAGTTCTATATCTTCCACAGGTCTCTGTGTCTCCTTCAAATGTTCCTCAAGTAAAGAGGGGGCGTTCTCAGCTATGTTTTTCTCAAAAAGGCTGACAAGATCGCTTTTCTTTGCTGATGAAGGGTATGACACGTCGTGGTCAAGCAGAATCGATCTTAATTTGGGAATCGTCAGCTTGTTTGGATCAAACCCTGGAAGCAGGTACTCTTTGTCGTCCATCTTTTTTGCGATTTTCGTTTGTTGGAAAGAAGATTGGTCACGAACCAAATTTGTTTGTTGTGGGTATGTTTTTTGTTTTCTTTATTGCCCTTGTAATTTTTTAGTTTTGTTTATGTTTTAGATCCATCTTGGTGAGCCTGTTCTTACCTTGGCAGAGTCGTGTACTCATCAGCGCGGCTCATGGATCTCTTTTTATTTTATTTTTTTTTTGGTTTTCGAAAAAATTTTCCACAGAAAAAAGGGTTAAGTTAGAACTTGTCAAAAAACACCAGTTAGACTTTGCGCCATCAGCAGAATTGTTTCTTGTGAAGTTGTTGTGGACTGAAACGAATACACAAAAGTTCATACACCCGAGTGAGAGCTGAACCTGCACTAGAAAAAAACATTGAATATGTCGGACCAAAACCAACAGCAGTACAACGCGGACCAGTTGTCCGGGGACTTCCAAAAGACCCAGCTCACAGACCAGGGCTTTGATCCAAGCGCCGCGCCAACGTTTGTTCCGGGCCAGCAATCTTTCGGTCAGTACGGCCAACAGCAGTACGGCCAACAGCAATATGGTCAGCAGCAATATGGTCAGCAGCAATATGGCCAGCAGCAATTCGGTCAGTACGGCCAGTACGGACAACAGCAGCAACAGCAGTTTGGCCAGTACGGACAGCAGCAATTTGGCCAGTATGGACAACAGCAGGCTGGCTACCAAAACTATAACAATTACAACCAGGGCTACAACAAGGGCGGTTATAACAACAACTACAACCAGAGACAGGCGTATGGCCAACAGATACCACAGCAATCCCAGGGTCAAACCGGGCAATTATCTTTGGAAGACTACCAGAAGCAGCAGCAAGAGAGTCTCAACAGTTTGAACGCCAAGCCTAAAAAGAAGTTGGTTTTGAAGGTTGGTGGTAGCAGCACTGTGAAGATTCCTATCAAGAAGACTGAGCCAAAGGAGGCTTCTCCAGCTCCAAAGGAAGATTCGCCAGCTCCAAAGGAGTCTTCTCCTGCCCCTGCTCCTGCCCCAGCTCCAGCCGCCAAGGTCGCGGAAAGCAAGCCTAAAAAGGAGGAAACACCAAAGTCTGCGCCAGCTTCTGCGCCAGCTTCTGCGAAGAAAGAGTCAACCGCCACCGCTGATGCTCTGATCAAGGAGCAGGAGGACCAGCTCGACCCATCTATTCTTAGCGACATGTTTGGAGGAAAAGACCACATGTCTGTGATCTTCATGGGTCACGTCGACGCCGGAAAGTCCACCATGGGTGGTAACATTCTGTACCTGACGGGAGCAGTTGACAAGCGTACCGTGGAGAAATACGAGAGGGAGGCCAAGGATGCCGGTAGACAAGGTTGGTACTTGTCGTGGATCATGGACACCAACAAGGAGGAAAGAAACGACGGTAAGACCATCGAGGTTGGAAAGTCATACTTTGAGACCGAAAAAAGACGTTACACCATTCTCGATGCGCCAGGACATAAGCTGTATGTTTCTGAAATGATTGGTGGTGCTTCGCAGGCCGACGTGGGTATTCTTGTGATTTCTGCCAGAAAGGGTGAATACGAGGCTGGTTTCGAGAGAGGAGGACAGTCGAGAGAGCACGCCATTCTGGCCAAGACGCAGGGTGTTAACAAGCTGATTGTTGTGATTAACAAGATGGACGACCCTACTGTTGGGTGGTCCGAGGAGAGATATAACGAGTGTACCACAAAGCTCGCCATGTATCTGAAGGGTGTTGGATACCAGAAGAACGATGTGACCTTCATGCCTGTTTCCGGTTTCACTGGCGCTGGTTTGAAGGACAGAGTCAAGTCCGAGGACTGTCCATGGTACACTGGTCCATCTCTGCTTGAGTTCTTGGACGCCATGCCTTTGGCCACCCGTAAGATCAACGACCCATTCATGCTCCCAATCTCGGGTAAGATGAAGGATCTTGGTACCGTTGTGGAGGGTAAGATCGAATCCGGTCACTTGAAGAAGGGCCAGCAACTTGTGGTGATGCCAAACAAGATGCAGGTTGAAGTTTTGACTATTTACAACGAAACTGAGGCCGAGGCTGACACCGCTTTCTGTGGTGAGCAGGTTAGACTCAGACTCAAGGGTATTGAGGAGGAGGAGGTTTCTGCCGGTTACGTGCTTTCTTCCTTGTCTCATCCTGTCAAGACTGTCACGAGATTTGAGGCCCAGATTGCCATTGTCGAGCTCAAATCCATTTTGTCCTCTGGATTCTCCTGTGTTATGCACGTCCACACAGCCATTGAGGAGGTCACATTCACGCAACTGTTGCACAAGCTTGAAAAGGGAACCAACAGAAAGTCTAAGAAGCCACCTGCATTTGCTAAACAGGGTATGAAGATCATTGCTGTTCTGGAGACCACCGAGCCTGTCTGTCTTGAGTCTTACGAAGACTATCCACAAATGGGTAGATTCACCTTGAGAGACCAGGGTCAAACCATTGCTATTGGTAAGGTTACCAAGCTTTTGTGAATATCGTTTAGTACTATATAGCTTGATCTTTGTTCGAACCACGATTAATAAAATGGAAATTTTAAATTTTTGGAGATCACTTGGTGAGTTTGAGATTTAATGAATGGAGTGCTTAAAGATAAGAGGAACTCATTGTGTAAACATATTCCATGTTCAGATGAATGTTGGCCTCACAAGCAAGACAAACTCACAATCACTCTAAACGGACTCCTTGTGGGAATTCACTTCACCTGTGGTGTCGCACCATATTCTTCTGTATATATACACATGGGATACATCTAACTATAACAATTGGCAGCCTGGCCGAGTGGTCTAAGGCGTCAGGTTAAGGTCCTGGTCTCTTCGGAGGCGTGGGTTCGAACCCCACGGCTGTCAATTTTTTTGCTGCGAAAGCAGCATAAGATTTGATCTTTTTTTTTGACTCGGCAATAAAAGCTGATTTTCAACTACGACACGGTATTTGTAAACTCTTAGTTATAATATACAAAAGCGAGAAAGACAAAAGATGCCAGATTAGTCACAGAATAACGCATTTTCTCTTCTTTTTCTTTGGAGAGGTTTTCGAAGCTTGCTTGTTCGAAACGCTGGGCTGCTGGCGTGCTGCTGGCTGGTCCAATGCTGATGGCCGCTTGCCAAGCGTGGTCTTGGCCTCAGTCTCAGTCTGTCCAGCAGTCTCGGCGGCAGTGGTAGCAGCGGGGATCGAAACCTGTGCTTCTCTTCTAATGATCTGTCTCACAACGTCTATGAAAGCGTCCTCGACGTTCATTTTGTACATGGCAGAAGCCTCGTAAAATGGGGTTTTGTTCCAGTTCTTCGACACCTCTATACCGTCTTCGGGCGTCACCTCTCTTGCATTAGTGAGATCACATTTGTTGCCTACGAGCACCATAGGAACGTTAGCTGAGTCTTTGATTCTCATCACCTGCTCCCGAATCGCCAGCAGCTCTTGTAGCGAGCTTTTATCAGTCACAGAGTATACCAGTAAAAACCCCTGACCCGACTTGATGTAGAGCTCTCTCATGGCTGTGAACTGAGCAACACCAGCAGTGTCGAGGATCTCTAGGTTGCACGACCGGCCGTCCACCTCTATTTCTTTGGTATACGAGTCCTCTATAGTTGGATCATAACTTTCAATGTAGATTCCTTGCACAAACTGCACTGTCAGGGAAGATTTTCCCACTCCTCCTGCTCCCAGAACAACCAGCTTGTAGTCTAAATATAACTCCTGTTAGTATATTCTGCTAAAGAGGACACATGTTTGATAACTGACCTCTCATGATTGCACTTTTATTTCCGATGTATTGACCTTCCAAGTCAAACAATCACAAGTGTTTTGGAGACCTGATTTTGTGTTTGTCAGGAGTCTGTCCTTATTAACTTCTGCTTATGCAGTCTTTTGTCTACTACTGAATGCGGAAAATTCAACACTGCTCTCTTTTTTTTTTTTTTTCGTGGCCTAAAGAGGGCTAAATGGGATTCAGTAGATTGAGCGTGAAGGGTAACGTAAGAGGATCTTTCGAGACCTGGTGATCTCTAAGGAGAAGCCAGAAAAGATGGGAAACGATTTCACTATAATCAATAACCATTTTAACTCTGAATACTGGCTGCTGTTCACGGAATCAGCGAGCACCTTCTTCCCTCCCCAATGATTGCATAATCAATTAGGAAAGCAATATCTGCCAATTTCCGTTCTGGGACCCCAGAAGCTGATATCTCGATAAATTAAATCTGTATTATCTTAATCAAAGGGCTGAAGAAATTAGTGCCTACCTCAGAAACACCTGCAACAATCCGTTTTGGAAACATTCCAACAATCTCACTTGGCAATGGACTACGTGAAGAAAGCAATATGGGGTCCAGACCCGAAAGAACAATATCGCAAATGCCAAGCAGCACTGAGAAAGAACAAGAGACAGCTAGACCGACAGATACAGGATCTCAGTAACCTTGAGAGAAAGACCAAGCAGCTCATAAAAAACGCTGTTAAAAAGAATGATATGAAGTCTGCGCGATTGTACGCACGAGAGTACAGAAATGTGGTGAAAAGCAACGAGCGATTGCACGTTTCGAAAGCGACTTTGGACTCGATTGGAATGAAGCTAAACGAGCAGCAACAGATGATCAAGCTAAGAGGCTCGATGCAGAAGTCAACAGAGATCATGAAACAGATGAACCAACTTGTCAAGCTGCCGCAGATGAGCCAGACGGTTCAGGAGCTGAGCAAGGAGCTCATGAAGAGCGGTATTATCGACGAGATGGTGGATGACATTCTTGAGTCGGACGATTTGCTCGAGGATGAGGAAGACGAAGAGCAGATCGAGCTAGTCTTGAAGGATATTTTGGGCGAGGAGCAACAGAGCAGCAAAACGGCACAGAAAGAGGTGAATGCACTGCCGGATACCATCTCGTCGCCGGTTCTGGACCCACAGCCACTTGAAGACGACGCCGAGGATGACGAGATGCTGGAAAATATGAGACAGCGGTTGAGTGCATTACAGGAATAGTGGTGAAGGGAGCAAGTCTATGTGTGACTACTAGAGAGTTCTAAACGAACGGAACGAGTCAAGAGAAGTGAACTTCATCCGATAAAGTGACATTGCAGGTGCTGATTAACTGACGGCAGTATGCCAAGTGAGATTATTTGCTTGAGATTTGCTTACTGAGCTGACACCTGTTAGAGAAATCCCTTCTGCGACAAGCGAAGCTAATTACCAACCCGAGAGTTTCTACTTCTTACTACTCCGTTGACTAGCTTCGCTTATCTCAAGAGTCGCGGTTTGTTATTTGTATCTTTAATGTCAGTATTTATGTAAAATCTGCAACACATCGTGACGAATGAAATATTAAGTAGAAAAAAAGTCCAATGTTTCACCTTTGAAAGCTCCCGTAGACAGTGTCCGGTAACTTACGGGCATGCTTTGGGTGAATAAACGTCTGTTCAAAACAGTACAACTGACGAACCAATCAAAACCAGGGCCCCCAACAATGACCACGCCTCACCAGTTGTCTTACATCCACCGTTTTGAATGTTGAAACCAGTGGAGTTCTGGTACTGGTGAAACAGATCATCTGCCTCAGGGATTTCGGCATCAAAAACGTCGTCAGCCCAATTCCCGTTGCCAATGTCGTAATCAAAGAATGTACCGTTGCGGTTCTTGGCACCAGATCCCGGATTTATCTTGTCGTCTGCGCGGATAGCGTTGCCGTCGTAGGCAACTTTGCTGAGTGTCGTGGACGATGAAGGGGTCGGATCCCCAGAGACAACTGTAGAAGTCACAGGAACCTCGGTAACTGGAGACGTTGGAGCCTCTGGTGCGACGGCATCTTCGAGCGGGTTGTAAACCGGCACCGGCGCTGGAGGAAGCCCAGATTCAGCGGGCACTTCCTCGGCGATCCAAGGCTGTGGCTGGAGCTGTGGTTCGGCAGCAGCCGTATCGAGGAGGTCTGCGTCAGTATCCACAAGAGGAACAATGTTTTCGTCTTCAGTAATGGCGGTTGCGTTGTCAACGCTTCCAATACCGATGAAAAAAAACTTGTCTGTTCCAAAAAGCTTGTCGTTTCCTTCGTCGCAGTCGTCATCTTTGTGCCAGAATGGAAAGTTGGCGGTGGAAGCATCTTCTTCTGAATCCACCTGAGTCCCAGCCTCGGCCTCCAGCAGTTGTTGCTGTTCGGTTTGCTCTGCCGGCTCGTCAAAGTGCAAAACCTGATTTTCGGCCCAATTTTGCGTGTGTGATCCATCGGAGTACTCAACATGGTCCGTACGAGCCCAGTCGAGCGACTCCTGCTTCACTCCAACCAGCAAAAACTTTCTTGCTCCAAACGGAAAATACTTCTCCTGTGAGTCATCAGTGCAAGGGAAGAGCCAGTCATAAAGATGGTGCCACCCCCAGGGGAAACCCATTGCAGTAACATCTTGTTCTTTGATGAGCGCCAGCTCTTGCGTGGCTTCTGAAGACTGGGCGTTCACGCCTTGTGTATGGGCATCGTACACCTGGTATCCCACGCCCAGAGACGTGGCATCAGCCGAACCAGAGCCCACATTAAGACTGGACACTCCAACCGCAGCCTTCTTCACCTGTGGAATCAAAAAGGTCTGATTCGCAGGTGATCTCCACTCCGAAAATACTATGCTTTCTGAGGGGTCTAGCTTGTTATAACTTTCGATAATCTCGACAACTTGCCGTCTGGTGTTATTGTCCAGTTCACTAAACGCTAGGGCATTGCCTGCAAAGACGGCCACATCCGCTAGAGCGAAGCTGGCTAGGAAAATCGGTAAAATCCACCACCTCATATGTTGGGGCAATATGTAGCTTTGTTTTCGAGCTTGAACTTTTCGTTTGAGTTGTATAATGTCCTATAACGATCGTACCTACGTGAGCTAAAACATGTTTAGAAAAACAGGCAAGTTCACTTCACTGCAGGTGAAGCACAAAAACACAAAAACGATTTGGTAGCAGGATCTAATTTTTTTTAGAGCCCAAAAATGTTAGACGCTACCAGAACAGCGCCGCACAGCCCCCCCACAACTAAAATAATTTTCTCTTAACGGTTTCTGCAATTTTCAAAAATGGTTTAGCAGTAACATTTTGTTTGTCGAGAACGATTGGTTGTCCTGAATCTGAGGAGACACAAAGCTCTTTATTCAACGGAATTGACCCTAGAAGATCAACTCCCAGGCTCTTTGCTTCTGTAAGGACGCCGTCGTGTCCAAAGAGGTGTTCCTCGTGGCTGCAATTTGGACATATGAAGACGGACATGTTTTCCACCAACCCCAAGATTGGAATGCCGACTTTTTCAAACATGGAAATTCCCTTCTTAACGTCCAGCAACGCCAAGTCCTGGCTTGTGGAGACAATCACAGCCCCGTCCACTTTGAGCAACTGACTCAAAGTGAGCTGGACATCTCCGGTGCCTGGGGGCATGTCCACAACCAAAAGATCCAAATTTTTCCAGGCCACATCGAACAAGAGCTGCTGTAAGGCTTTTTGGACCATTAATCCCCGCCAAACTATCGGGCTGCTTTCCGAAGGGATCAAATATCCCATTGACATTGTTTGGATCCCGTAGTTTACGAGAGGCATCAACTTCCCTGTTTGTGTGAGTTGCGGTTCTCCTTTCAAGTTCAAGAGCTTTGGTACGCTCGGGCCAAATATGTCAGAATCCAGCAGACCGACATTCAAACCTTGATCTCTCAGGGCAAGCGCAAGATTGGCTGATACTGTTGACTTACCTACCCCGCCTTTTCCCGATGAAACTAGAAGAATCTTCTCTACTCCTTCCAGTTTGCGCTTGGAGACCAGTTTTGAGTTCCTAGCCATTTTTGGCAGTCCCTAATGGCGTGTTAGCTTAGGGGCAAATGAGACAGTTGTGAGGCTCGCAACATACCAATGGATTATCGTGAGACCACAGCTTTGTCCCAGAGTGAAAACTCCTAGCCATGCATCTTTTGTAAGCAATCATTGGCTCAACTTTGGAACCTCTGATCGCCGCCCTGATTGATTGATACATAGAAGAGATTGAACTTTGGTTGGGGTAAAAAACTACAAACAAATCTGTCTTTATAAAACACGGGCAGATAATATTATTCAATAGGAAACCGATCGAGTGGGTTTTTTTTTTTGACCTTTTGTGTAAGTTTTCCCTTTTTAAAAAGTCTACAAAACATATTAGTTTTGATGTTTTGCTCTTAGTCAGACCAGCCATTGATTCCATAACATAGCTTTGGATACATCGAAAAGCAATGTTTGCGTGTGGACGTGTCGGCCACCACGCGGCAAAACTCGCTCGCTACCAGCAAAAACGCAGCTTTGGACTGTCGGAGATAGCAAGGTCAAAAGTTCACTTGACGGATCTTTTAGCAGAAACCAAGGCAAATTTTCCCCGTGACAGATTCATTTCCGAAAAAGTGGATAATTTGGCAAGCGTAGTTCCTTTGAGTTTGGAATCTGTCACATTTGAACCGTTGACAATCAGAATAGGTATTGTGCAGTCAAAATCGATCCCCAAAGGACTTCTATTGGACACAATTGTATGCGATCCATTGGAAACCAACCAGGACTGGTTCATTGAACTCAAAAAAAAACACACTAACTGCGACTCAGACATCGAGGTCACGTTCGGCGACGTTTTCTCTGAGATCGAACACAATAGACTTGCTATCCCGGCTCCGATATTGAACAAAGAGCTGCGAGTGATCCAGAACGAAACCGTCGGAGACAACAATACCAAAAGCCTACTCAAGAGGAGTTTGTTTAATGACATTGAGTTTATTGAAATTTCAGGCGAGCCAAATAAGAGCAGGGAAAACATCGACGGGGCTCAGACGATTCAAATCGCCAAATCGCAAAAGCCACTCTCCAACAACTGCCACTTGTACATATATGTCAAACAAAGACCATCTGAGCACCTCGAGAAGACCAACTACCCCTCTTTGACAATCTTGAATGAGACCATTGAAACGGTAGGCTCGAACTTCAAGACCCCAGGTTCTGAAGATGCCATTGTGCTGGACCTGGAAAAAGCGAAGCGGGCGAACGAACTGCTGATGAAATCGCCATCCAACGTGTCCACATATCTGGACCTGATCAAAGACTCAAGAATTAACTCGTTTTTGTTCACATTAAATCGGGAAACGAGTGGATATAGACCTACTATCGTACTTCTTCGGTCCTTATTGGAAGATGTCAACCAAGCGATTAGAAGCAATCACAAACCAGACTTGTTGGCGGAATCCCAAGTTCTCAAACAGGAGATTGACCAGTGGTCGCAGCTGTCTCATCTGGAACTTCAATCTAAAATCACTCCGTTTTTGGAGAACATTCTTATACAACGGTTCAGCAAAGTGACACAGATTTTCCCCAACATTGATGATTTTGATCTTGTTCTATCAAGATACCTTTTTGATGATGAAATGGAGATTCAAAAGTCTATGTTCAATTTCACCACTGTGAAATGCCACGGTTCGCTGTTGGAGTCTACTGCAAAGCTGAACTACTTGGAGGGCCGAATCGACTCTCTTCTGCCCCAGGATTCAGTCTCTGGCCCCGCATCCACCACAAATCCAGTGATAGAGCTCAGGCAAACCGTGACTAACGAACAGCTACCGGAATTGCAAACGAAGATCAGCAAAGTTGTTCTTTCGAATCTGACCAACGTGAACCTGCCTGTTTTTGCCATTGCATCCGTGGGTCACATAATAAGCTACATTGAGATGAACACTGCAGTTGCATTGGTTGTGTTCAGTTTTGCATTTTCTTTCAACAGCATTTCAAAGGCCGTGTATGGTCTTTTGAATGAGTTTAAAAACTCCTACATTGAAAAAATGCGTGTTTCCATCGATAAGAGTTTCGTGCAGCTCAATAGCCGATTACGTAACAACATTGACGTTGTTGGCTTGGACCAGAAGGCGAAGTCTGAGAATTTGCAAGGTTTGACGGCTGCCTTGGACTCGCTGGAGAAGGCTGAAAAGCAGATTGAAAATACCATTAGGTAAAAGAAAATAAATTTATAGAGTTCGCGTGCACAGCCACATCAGTGGAAATTCAACCCGATGCGACACCGCCACAAAGGCAGAGTTGAAGCATCACCGCCACACAATTTTTTTTCCCTTAAAATACACGCCACAGTTTCATGCGAGGCAACTCAAAACGAGAGATAAACGAAAATAAACGGCAAGCGATGAGAGAAAACATCTATTTGCATTGGGACTGAATAAGCCCATATACAAGAGTTCAGCTTCGAGAGAGGCAGCAATGGATGTAAACGGGGCCCCGGGGCTCGTTTGCATCAGCACTGCAATAGCACCCGGAGCGCCGCTAGCGGCACGCCACAAAATTCGCAATTTCCACCTTAGGCACAAAAAAAAAATGCCAAAATTGTCTCATTGGGGCGGTGCAGTAAATAAAGTGGTTCGATTTAGTGAGGCTCCATTTTGGTCAGGGTGGGCAGTTGAATCCGAATGCAGAATCGGTGAAACAGATTTATATAGTAGACACAAATCCTTTTGAATTTACAACTGTCTCTACCCTCTGACGTTCCTCAGTCAAGTCAAGTCAACTTTCGTTAATCCATCATCTACCTGTCCCAGCTTTCGCTGTCACTACAATAGAACTCTCAGTGCACAGCCTCAATCTGCTATTTCCGATAACTTCAATCTGCCGGTGAGCGTTTGACTTATTCTGTACCTGAAGCAGATCGTACCAAAGACGCACATTCCAAGCTAAACGAGCCAGACGCGAGAACGGGATTTCTGGAGAAGTTCCAAGCACGCGTAGTTTTGACAACATTTAACAGTTTCCAGCGTGTTTCTCTATATAAACAGCACACAATTCTTAGCTCCAATCCTCCCCACAGGACCCTTTTTCTCATCAACTGCACAATGAATTCCATTCTCAAAAGACTCCAAAGAAGTCACCATTACTACCGCAACCCTTACGTGTCGCGTGGCCAGAAGTTGATTGCGCTCAGCTATCTTTCGATCGGACTTGTGCTACCATTCATCATGCCACTCAAGTATGCTCTCAAGCCAGAGAAGAACCAGGACAAACTTGTCTGCCATGGCCACTTCAACAGCAGAAGTGCGTTCAGAATATGAGAAATGTCTGCCAAGTGCACCTAGACACAGGTCCGGAGAACTTGTGTTTGGCGGTGTTCTCCATTGTACTTCTACAACACATTTACGCGGTTTGTCATCATTATCAATTTGGGCTGGTTTTTTTCTCTTTTTTTTTTTTTCTCGTGTTATCCATCTGCGACTGAATCGTAGAAGAGCTCCGGGTAGGCAGGGTACCCTCGGCGTTCTGTATGACTATGCGGAACGATCGCAACGGGGATAACATACGGTATCAATTTTTCGTGAGCTTTCTCACATCCACACGGGGCGATTTATAATTAATGAATGCACTTATTCAAGTATCAAACACTCACCTGTTTATTCTCCGTACCGCAAATACAGGGCGTTTTTGAAGTGCTCGTGTCTGATTCCAGGCGGTTTGCTTCTCTCAAATGAGTCCAGCGCCTCTTTGACTTTCCACCCGAGTCTCTCCACCAGGTAGCAGCATATGAAGAACCCTGTTCGGTTTTGTCCGTAATGACAGTGAACGGCCACCAATTGGTCCGGACGCTTCTCCTGCACCAGTCTATCAAGCACCGTGATGAACCGGGCGATTGTGAGGTTATCAGGAGTCACTTTTGACTCGGTCTTGAACTTGACGTACTTGATGCGCTCGAAGTCAGACGGGTCGTATGCCGGCGTGTCGGAGCCAATGTCCACAATCGAGTAAATCTCTGGGTGTTCCAACTCGAAATTTTTAGGATTGTGCACGGGATCAGACTGTCTGAGAGTTTTCATGCCCAAGACAGGAGAACTGGCTTTCCCAGCCGTTGTCAATGGTTTTGAGACTGTCACCACTTTCTGCCACTTTTCCTCATTCTTCAGTCCCCACTTGTCGCCGCTGATGATGGCCTTTACCTTTAGAACCCACGCGCAGTCAATGTTCACTTCAAGCTCCTCTATAAACCGGTAAACGACGCCCGTAAGATAGCGCGGTCTGTCAAGGAAGAGCGAGTGGTTTGCCGATGTGATCTTCTCTAACTTCGCTTGGAATCCATTTTCAATGAGAACTTGAGCCAGGGCCTCGCTTTTTTTGAACGGCGTCACTTTGTCATCGTCACCACACGCAATTAGAATCTTGGGCTTCTCTCTAGAACCCTGTATCCGCGACGCAGCAGAAACCAGCTCTGACGGCGAAACAGGGTCGAATCCGTGGAAGTATCTCAAAAAGATCGAAGAATTTGTATCGAGGTTCCACCGGAGCTGTGTGAGACGCTTCAAAAGATCATTTTCCTCGGGGTGAATGTACGAGTTCACAGATTTGGAGTATAGCCCACCGACCCTGTCGTAGAACCGGTAGTAGTCAAACAGCTGGGGAACATAACTGCAGGCCCCCAGAAACAGTCTGGACACCAGGGGAAGCGGGAGACGGCCAAAAGATGGTGGCGCAAGCAGTATCAGAGACTCGATTCTGTTGGCAGGCAGCTTATTTGTAAGCTTGATCGAGAGATGACACCCCATTGAGTGGGCCACAATGACAAAATTCCTGTTGGGGAACTTGGAAATGAGAATTTGAGCGAGTAAATCGGCGATGCTTTCGCTGGAATAGTCATTCCAGGCCATTTTCTCAAGACTCGCCTCCAGACTATCGAGCTCATCGTCAGAGTACTCGGAAAGACGGTTGAACGTTGTCTTGTCGCGGAGATTTGGCTTGGAGTTTCCAAATCCGGGTAGATCAACACCGAAAATGTCCGCACAGTTTCGGAACTCTTGCAATATTGTCTCAAACTGCGACAGCTGCCCTCCGAGTCCATGAAGAAAAAAGAGGACAGGAAGACGGTCTATTTTGTCCAACTGTTCCTGTGCTCTTTCCAGTGACTCAAGGTCCTCCTGCTGAACCTTTTTCAGACTTCTTTTGTGAAATTCTCGCAAAGGATGGTCGCTATAGATGGTGTTTACCGTGATCGAGTCGAAATTGGAACGCCCTGTGATGGGGAAAGTGTCAAGTTTTGAGTATTTTTGGACAATCGGACAGTCGTTGGGCTTCAATTGAAGTATCTGCTTCTCGAACTCGGTGAAAAAGTCATTTTTGTATAGTCTGTTCAAACCTTGCAAAGCAGTCCGCGGCTGTCTGTCGTCGTTCTGCTGTAGTGCTCTCAGGGAGTCCTGGTTGATAATTGTATTATGGTGAGACGAGCTCGTCATGCCCGTAAGCGGGGACCCCGCCCTGCTATCTCTGCCGCTCAAGTCCGCAGATCCAAGTGGAGAATCCATGTATGGGGAGCTATTTCTTCGAGACCCGGAGTGTGTGTTCCGTGGCTGTCAATATCTGAGCTTGAGAAACTCCAGACTGGTTTTTTTTCTTTATCAGCAGTTCAGGCAGGGTGTGCGGCGCGAAACACTCAAGACATATCACGTGCAAGGATGTTGGGGCCGCCGGGGGCTTAACTACAGAGAAAGATTGATTGGTCTATGATGAAGCAATGAATTCTTCATTAAGACACAGAGGGTCTGACCAACTGGCAGAAAGAAGAGCCGCGAAGGCCGAAATAATGGTTGTTTTAGCGTGGACAATGTAATCACTCTCACACTACACTCGGGTGGATCATACTGGCGGTGAAAAATTGTTATTTCACGACCAGACACAATGCGAGGCTGAAGTAGTCTTGGGAGAGCAAATGTGTAGATTGGATAAAAGGTACATGAATAAATGCTACATTACGACCTAGAGGCATTTCTTTGTTATCGGAGTGCCACAAAGCCAACCTCACATAAACAAGCTATTGTTTGGCAGATGCGGGGGGGTAAAAGAAGGATTGGGTCTTGCGAGTCGGCAAACACCGCTTCTCCTGAGTCGATATTGACGACACCGTATAAAGCTAGATGGGAGGAGAATAAGGGGCTGACAGCGCATTTCATGTGTCTCAATTCGGGGCAGACAAGATGAGGGAGAAAAAAGTGGGCATTTTCGACGTTGCACTGCAATAGTGGACAGCCTAATTACTGGCATGGCTGCTGGTGTGCGTCCATAATGGACCATTATTATGGAACTAGTTTGACAGGCTGAAAAGTCAGAAAACCAGCCGCAATCTTTTCAACCGATACCGTTGTGTGAATCCCCTTTTGTCTTTTTTTTTGTATGCCAGTGCGAAAACAAAAAATTAAAAAAGACAAAAAGGAGGGAAAAAAAAATCCAAAATTAACCCTCTTTAAACGCTAGGTTTAAATAGTTTTCTTGTGGTGTTTGTTTCACAGAACAGAGTTTTGGGAGCCAAAAAGCAAAGAAGAGAGTCAAAGAGCATCCATTGTCTGTGTTTGAGGTGGTGATATCTCGCTTAGGGAAGAAACGAGCCGCTTATAAAACTACCGCTCTTAATAAATTATATTAAAGAGCGTGTGAGAAGTCTTTTTGTTTGAAGACAATTGGAGACAAAGCACATTTGGAAGAACTCTGAAAGCTCTGTAAAGTGATCAAAAAGATGATCAACGCCCAGCCTTCCACCATTGAGTCGACTATGTCCCTCAAAGACTTCTTCCAGAACTCTTCATCCCCTATCAAGACCAGCAGAGAAGGTCATCCGGTCAACTCTTTGATTCCAATTAAGAGTATGGCACAGAGATACCGCACGGTTGGCAATTTGGGAAGCGGAAGCTTTGGAACCGTCACCTTGGCTAAAGTGAGATCAAACGCCATGGTGAGCATTTTTGAGGAGATGAAAATGTGCCCTGGAACGCTGATGGAGCCCCTAAAAAACGTGCACAGAGCAAAGTTTGACGTGGTGGCCATCAAGACAATGACCAGACGGCTGCCAAACCTTGAAGACTACTCGAAAGTCAAAGAGGTGAGATTCATACTGTCGGTCAGATCGCACCCTTCTTTGGTTCAAATCTATGACATCTTCATTGACAAAGAGAGCTTCAAGCTCCACATTGTCATGGAATCTATGGATCAAAACCTTTACCAGCTCATGAAGTACAGAAAAAACTGCCTGTTTTCTCCGTACACCCTGAAAAGTATTCTTTCTCAGATTCTGGCAGGTATCCGCCACATCCATCGCCACGGATACTACCACCGCGATGTGAAACCGGAGAATATCTTGATCATGCAGGCTTCAAACTTCTACGGGTCCAAGGAGAACATTCCGCCAAACAGAAAATCGCAGGCGTACGTCATCAAACTGGCAGACTATGGCTTGGCACGCCAGGCTGAAAACACAAGACCATATACCGCCTACGTTTCCACGAGATGGTATCGGTCTCCAGAAATTCTTCTGAGACAAAAACATTATTCTTATCCTGTGGATATTTGGGCGTTTGGATGTGTTGCCGTTGAGTCTGCTACTTTCTTACCTCTATTCCCGGGAAGCAATGAGCTTGATCAGACTTGGAGAGTTTTGGAAGTTTTAGGATGCCCAGAAAAAAGCGAAAAAGTTCCTTTAGGAGGTTTCTGGGATGATGCTCAAAGGCTCTCGAGCAGTCTTGGATTCCATTTGCCGAAGCTTCCAGGAGCCACCATTGAAGAGCTCATTCCAAGAGTTGATTTGCCTGAAAAGGACAGAAATGACTTGTGCGACGTGGTGAAGTCTTGTTTGATCTGGGATCCAACCAAGAGAATTGATGTCCATGAGTTATGTGCAATGGATTACTTTGACCAGACTTCTTTGAGAGAACCTGAATCACTTTCAGAAAAGCAGGCATTATCATATTTCAAACAGACCGAGATGTTGGGCGACATAAATTCCGTTTCCAAAGCGCAAAAGGCAAGCGTCAACCTTGCCACCGGCTCAGAGAATCAACGTCACAACGAAAACAGCTCACGCAAGTACTGGCGTGAAAGAGGTGCCACTTTGCATCAAGCTCCAAAAGTCAATGACGAAAATTACAATGGTAACTCGCCGCACAGATTACGCAAAGTGCCCCATCTAGATATGAATGTGTTCCGTCACACCAAGTACGATAAGACTGGGCAGAATGGATCAGATTTCATGCTTGCTGGAGGTCTCAGGAAAGCCGACGAAAACTCTTATCGTGAGGAATACATTGATATTCCAGAGAGACTGGGAAGTGAAACACCACCAATGCAACAACCGCAGTCAAAAATTCATCTTTCTAACCACTTCGACAAATCCGAGCAGAAATCACAATATCAGACAGCTCTTGAATCGCCAGAGTTTGAGAAACCGGAGCAATCTGTCGAGTGGGGATATGAGGATGAGGAGTCTGATTATGCCGAAGAAATTGAGGATGAAGCTGCGGGTCTTATTGATCCATTATACATTTCAAACTCATACAACCTGATTCAGCTTGACGATGATGAGCTTCCTGAGAAAATTCCAAACCCTGAAGCTTCATTTGACTCTCAAGTTTGTATAGTGAGAGGCGATGAGAGAACGCAGAATCTTATTGATTCTATCAACTACGCCCTTGACGAAGAACTTGGTGACTATCACGACATTGTGGGTTGTACGTGGAATGGAAGTTGCAGTCAACCTGCTCCTTGAAAGCTAAGAAAACAGCACACACTCACATACCAACAGATTCAACTGCTTTCTCATGAAGACTTATGGTGCTTCCAATCAAATATATATACAACTTTCCGTTTTGCAGCTTGGCTACCCCGGATTTTTTCACCTTCTGCAATTTTTTTGAAGGTTTCTCAGCAAATGCACATACAAAAAAACATAAAGTAGTTATTGAAATTACTATTAGTGTACATAACTTGGCTAATCGATTACATGAAAGATTGTTTTCTTGATGAAGTTTAAACATGCACAAAGTCATTATTCTTGTCCAAATCTGCACCGTTTTGCAGCTGTGTTGAATCTTCGTCATCTGAAGTTTCTAGATTTTGCAAGAGTGTTTTTTCGAGTAAAGAATAGTCGAGAGATTCTCTTGCAATGTCAGTATTATCGTAACTCGCTTTGACATCGTCGTTATCTTCATTTCTGATCACTTCTGTTTGTGGGGGTGTTTCGCTCTCTATACTGCTGCTCTTCTCGTGTTTGTGATTAAGTTTACAAGCTTTGCCTTTGAGACAGTATCCGAACTCTTCGAGATCAGGACAATCAAGCTTGTGATTGAACTGGCACCCCCGTCCCTGATCACAATAACCATTTATTGCAAATTCCCTGCAGATGATTCCATTTTCTTGAGGTTCCAGTTTGTGGGAAAAGACGCAATTTTCGTTGGTGCAATGTCCAAACTGGTAGTATCTGCACGAGGGGGCGTTGTATTGGGATGGTTTGTGAGACAATTTACAATTTGGCCGTGTGCACTTCTTGTCTCTGTTTTGAAGAACGCTTGGACAAAGAGCAACGTGAGATGGTCTGTGGAGATACCTGCATCCCCGATTATTGCAAACTCCTGTTCTCGTGAAATAAATACAAACCTCTTGTTCTTGTGTGTGAGCTGGATCTTGTTGAACGTAATCGCCGTCGAATGTTTTGATGTAACGTTTGTTTTGGTATGTAATTGTGATCTTCAAGTCGTCAATAGAAGATACGTCTTTTTTCGAATCTATGAATTCTGAGGAGATTAGTCCAAGTTTCGTGTTGTTGTTGATAGAGACGAATTTCAAATTGTTGATAACAATTCGGTTTTTGTAGTTGAACTTAATCCGATTTGTGTAGATGTGTTTGAGAAGTCTTTTTTTCGCCTTGTCAAGTCTCTTAATGCTGTTTATCTTTTCTGTGAATTTGGGGTCGAAGACTTTGCTGTTGACTAAAGACATTCCACCGCTTGGCTTGATGAACACCGCATCCGAATTTGCATGTGATTGTTTGGTTGACAAAGCGCTGTTCTTCAGTGGGATAGGGTAAGGATTGGGACGGCTTTTACTGAGTTTGGATTGGAGGTGCTGTTGTTGGCGTTGTAGTTCTTTTCTTTTCTGTTCCAGTTGCGATGCTATTGTAGACTTTCGGAGTCGCAAGTCTTCCTCAAGCTGTTTGAGACGCTCCTTTAGCTTTTCACTCTCCGACATTTCGAAGGAAACGGTACTGCACTGGATTGATATAACAATATGTTTGCCTTCAAGTCAAAGAAAACGAGATTTTAGTAAGAAAAAAGAGTGAAGATAAAGCAAAAAAATCGTGAAAAACAAAAAAATAGAAAACTTACAGCCTCAAATTACATTACTAAGATATAGTCATCCGATATCATAATTTATTTGAAAAGCAACATATCCAAGACACTGTCCAATGACTTGAAATGTCAAACTATACCAAGAATCAGATAAAAGACTTTGGGATCAGTGCTATCAGAGACATTCTTCCTCTTGACGATGACACTCTCTCACAGATGGTGGACTACGCCATTACGGGGTTCAACACTCGGGATGCTGTTAGTCAGCACTTCATAAATCTTCTGGGAGAATCTCCCACTGCATTGGATTTTATTGGGAAATTCTGCAACATGCGGTTTGGTGATCCGCAACAAACCAAGCCGAAGCCAAAGAAGTCTACGCCTCTCGCAAGCGTAGCATCCAAACCGGTGAAAAATACTCAGAAAGCGCCGTGGAATGACCAGCAAACTAACAATAGCACAAACAGCAACCAAAGACTGGCCAACTCCTCTGCCACTGGAGCCACAACCTCACAATTGCTCGACTTGAAGCCATCTGCAGTGAAAAAGGCCGATTTTAACAAAAAAAATGCCCAAAAGAAGCTGGAAAATCTCAAAGATTTGGATGCAGCACTTCTTGAATTGGAAGAAAATGCCAGCTTCAATATCGATCCATCAGAGGACTCAACGCGAAGAGTGTGCAATTGCAATGCCACCAGACATGCTCTGTTTGAAATGTTTCCAAACTGTCTCAACTGCGGTAAGATTATTTGTGTCAAGGAAGGTTTACAGCCATGCTCATTTTGTGGCAAGGACTTGCTCACCAAAGATGAAAGAAGTCAGATACTGGATATTCTACGCAAAGAGAAAGATGAGCTCGAAGGAACGAAGAGTCTTGTCAAGACAGAAAAGAAAGCAGGCAAGCAAAAAAAGAATAAAATTACCATTTCTGTCAGCTCCGCAGGACAGAACAACTACAAAGTGCAAGACCAATTGTTCAAAAGAATAGAAATGAAGAAGGAACAAGAACGGAAGAAGGAGCAGGAGACGATGGAAAAAAAGCAAGAAATAGAGGAGATGAAGAAAGAGATGGAGTACTACAACTCAATCAAGGACAAAGACGACGAGTTATTACAGGCTGAAATCAGACTTGATACATTACTGAATTTCCAGCAAAACGGCGCGCAAAGAACCAAGATCATCGATCAGGTATCTGATTTTGATATCCCAACCAACTCTTCACTGAATCCGTGGGCATCACCTGTCGAAAGGGCACTTCAACTCAAGAAACAGCAGCGCCAACTTCGAAAGATGGAGACCCAAGAAAAAGCGCGAACAGGACGTGGGAAAAAGGTAGTGGATATGACCATCAGAAACAACAAGGTTTACCTCAAGGAGAGAACCGTGTCAGGAGATTCTGACGTAGAGGTCTCCGAAGAAGAGGAGATCCACGACCTCGAGGATCAGTTGAACAAGGAGAGTGTCGGTCGTTTAGAGGAGAACTCCAAAAAAGTGTGGGATTACAAGCAGGATCAGAGCAAATGGGAAAAGCCGGTCTATGTTGGCGAAGCCCAGTCTGTGGAAGATAGCTCTGCTCCTGACGTTCCAGATATTGCAGAAATTGGTAAGGTTGTACAATTCGGAGGGACAGAGGAGATTGAAAATGCGTTGATCGGTTTGGTGGGAGTTTGAATCATGGCTGTGCTGGAGGAAATTTTTCAGTCTCGAAAACAAATTTTAAAAAAAACTGTTAGGTGAAAATTTTTTTTCTCACTCTCGCACTATAAATAGGAGTGAAAGTACGCTCTCTTTTTAAAATATTATTCCCTTGAAGAACCTATCATCAGTAGTGGTTATACTAATACTAGTATAATTTACTTCTTATAGGACCATTTGCAAACCGGTAATTGGCCATCATGGCCAGTTAATAATACCAGTTTCAAGTATCAGCTAAGTGCTATTATCGACTTTGCTAACAACAAAGGCACGATTAGCGCTCCGTTTCAGGTTCTTAGATCAAATTGTAATGCGTTAGTGGTCGAATGGTGATCCAGGTGGGAGGTTGTCTTGTGACAGTTTCCCTGTTGGAATCACCCAACTAATTGTGTTCAGACATGCTTTGTAAAAAAAATTCCACGTCTGATGAATCGTGATGATGTAGATGATGATACTCTTACTAAATGCTTGCCATGTGTAACATTTATTAGCTATATACAGTGGTAACCACAAGCGCGCTATCACGTTTTTGAATCCGGACTTTGAGACTCTCCGGGGCTCGACTTCGCCTTTTCCATCTCTTCAAGATACTTTATTTCCGTCTTGAGTCTCTCCATTGCGTTGTGAACCTTTGATTGCACGTAGAAAGAACCTCCCTTTTCCTTGGAGTTTATGTCAAACAAATAGTCGAATTTGCCTTGTGCCTTGTCGAGTGAGAGACCGGAGGGAGTCACGTCGAGAATTTTGCAAGCCTCATCCAGCGTAATATCTGTGTCTCTGGATCTTGCGGATGCCTTTGCTGGTCCTGCAGAGCTGGATGACGTTGCCTGCTGTGCCGTAGTAGCAGCAGCTGCTTGTCTGTATGCTTCTGTGAATGCTCGGCCAAACACTCTGGCGCCTGTAAACACCACCTGGACCAGTAATCTGTGAGCCATGATGGATGTAGAATGTGTATTCTATGCTATTTGCCTGTATAGGAGATGTGCGGAGTTTCCTTTTGACGAAAGAGGTATGTTTTGTTGTACAAGCTCAGGTCAAGGCTCTTTTGATTTCGCATTCTAGAAGATTTTTCGTTGTGCCGGGATTATGGTTTGTGCGCGACATTTATGCCAAATTGTTAAGACTGGTGCTCCACCTATAGTAAAGTCAGTTCTTTGGCGTTTGAGTCTCAGAAGTGTGGTAACAGCTCTCCAGAACCCTTCATGAGTGTCATAAAATGTCTGGGAAGGTTCCTGGGGCCTTTCACTCTCTGCAACTTGACTGTACGCGGCTCCTCAACCGACGCGGCTCCCAGACGATCGACGCGAAACTCGCATACGAGCTGTGCGAGCTAAACGAGAAATTTAGATTAGCTTGAGAAAAAAAAACCCCAACTATTACAAAGGGTCTTTGCTCCTTTACGAAGCGTACTCGGCCAATCAAGAGCGATTTCGCGGGTGGAAAAAGCGCTCTCACAGGCCTCTGCACACTGTTTGTCATACAGTTGATCAATTTGAAGCAGTCAAGAGGCTTTCGCAGAGTGCTGACACCCTTTTTTTGTCGAGCTTAACCGAAGGCAAACATAATGACAGACAAATTGCCCGAGACAAGTTCCGCGAAGCCGGCAATCCAGGCCGAGCTCCAGGACAGCGAAGCCGCGGGTCTGTTGATGTTGTTTTCACACCAGTCACAGCGATTGAATCCGGTGGGAGATGTGATTCGTGACGCTTCATTCAACAGCACGGAGCCCAGAGCAGAAGAACTAATCAGCAAACCAGCAACAACAGTGGCAGCTCTCTCAGCCATCTCGCCAGTTTCCACTACACAAACGCGAGTTAGTCCACCAGCGTCTAAAGTGAAAGGAGAGGGTCAGATTACACCAGTAACGGCAAACGCGACGCTCGCCACAGGAGGTAACGTGAAGCTGAGTCCCTCGCTTAGGTCGTTGGACCATACAGTGACAACATCGCCAGGCCCGGCAGCAGCAGCTCTTGCGAGCGGGAAACCATCAAACAAGGCGATGGTGGCGGCAGCAGCGCTCGCGGCAGCAGCTGCCACCCCACTGCCGCTGCTGTCCAAGAGCGATCAGCCATTAACAACAGCAAATATTGAGTTGAAAGACTTGCCGAAGGTGGAACCGGAGACAAGGGCAACGGAAGAGGTGGTGACGCAAACGGAATCACCCGTGGAAACGTCCAAACAGACTGTGAAACCAGTGGTGACTGGTAACGAGCTGGATGACAGAAGAACCAGTATTGTCAAGACAGAGACCAGATCGGAGACTGGCCAGGATACGGATCTCGAAGTTGAAACGGAACCACCGGCTGAGCAACAGATGGAAGAAACTGAGAATTCGGGAGTGCCGGCGTATGCTGTGGATCCTGACGCGGGAATAATTGGATGCATTTGTGGATTCGACCACGACGATGGGTTCACCATACAGTGCGACCGCTGTTTCAGATGGCAGCATGCTGTTTGTATGAAAATCCAAGACATTGACGATGCTCCCGAGAACTATCTGTGCTATCTTTGTGACAAGAATTTAGAGATTGATGCTCAGGAGGCTCATTTCTTACAAGAATCAAGATTATCTCCGAAAAGACGGAGATCCAACAACCACGACCAGTCTCCAACCAGTGCGCACACACCGACAAGCGGAGTTTTGACTAATAGTGGGACTAAAAAGGACAACCATCAGTTGAAACCTGTGACCCCCACGTCTGCGGGTGGAAGCAAGCTCAAGAAAAGAAAACTGGAGAACACAGATAGTCAAGTTGACCAGGATGGTAACGGAGAACCGGTTGAACGTTATCAAACTTTGTATCTTGACATTGATTATTTCGAGTACAAGTCGAGCTCTGTGAAGTCTCTCGTGAACAAGCTACCGAATTTGATCGAGAAAAGAGGAGCGGAGGCGCTGAAATTCATCAAATTCAAAAAAGAGGGAGAATTTAACTCCAGATTATTACCACCCTCGTATCTCGCGGTGAAGTCCGTGCCCGAGAGTGCCAAGGCCAAGTTTACTGGATTATCTAAATTGTGTCTCTGCGCTGCAAAGCCGATCAAAGAAGGACAAATGATCTCTGAAATTTTTGGAGAGCTGGACTTGAAACAGAACTACGTGGAAGAAACGTGGAACCAGTACTGGCTACTTGGTTGCCCAAAGCCGAAAGTTTTCTTTCATCCAACGCTACCGATTGCCATAGACCAGCGTGGATTGGGAAACATAACTAGATTTGCAAGAAAATGTTGCAAGCCCAACTGTGTGATAAAATCTGTTTCGATCGATACCCACAAGGAAAACGAGATCCCACAGCTAAAGTTTGTTCTGGTTGCAACGAGGGAAATCAAAGCTGACCAGGAACTCACATTGCCTTGGGAATGGGACGCGTCCCATCCCATCAGACTGATTGAATCGAGCACTTCGTTTGAGGATTTGAGTGCTGATTTGAAGACCAAATTGATCAACTCGATCCAAGCGATTTTGGACCTGGCCGACTGCAGTTGTCACACAAATTCAGGAGATTGTTTGATTGGGAAAATCAAGAAAATTACCTCCTATCTACAACGAAACACGAGGAAACAAAATCCATTGACCTTGGCACCGAGCCCAAGTCATTCGTACCGGTCGTTTGATGAGAGAGTGAGATACCGGGACGATGTTTTATTACAATCTTTGAATGGAATCAATGCCGTTGAAAAAGTTGCAGATACTGCATCTTCTCCCGTTGTTGCTGATCGCTTCTCTGAAAAAGGAATCCACCACGACACTGAAGCTGTTAAACGTTTGGAAATATTCGACCATGTCCATGAGGACGTGAAGATTGAGACTGAGGAGGAGAAATTTGAAACCAGCAAACCGGTTAATTTGTTGGAAACATCCGAAATTCTTCCTCCGAAATACCAGATCATCAAGAGGTTCATGGAACAGTCGGGGAAAGCGGAACAGTCGGTGGTCAAGGAAGAGGATGTACAGGACAAAGAACTGTTATTCATTCCGATTCCTCTGGTTGCGAGGGATTCCTCGCACAGACGGTCGGAGGCGGCTATTTCGGAAGTTCCGGTTGGTTTGAAAAAGCCTGAAGAAAAACCAAAGGTTGTCAAGAAGTTCAGTCTGGCCGACTACAAGAAGAAAAGCAAGATCATCAAGAGCTAACTTTACCAGTTGACGCACAACCCATACGCTCTCAACTTTACACATACAGACACACAAATTCACGAATCATTCAGCATTAATTTATTCTTTTTTCTGCTTCTTTTCTGATCAACTTAGCATTCGTTACGTTTACATTTAATTTTTCCTCTCCTAATATTAATTGCAATCAATATAGAATCTTTCGCTTGTTTAATTTTTTGAAAAAATACTGAAAAAATAAAAATAAAGATATTTGTTCTGCAAAATATTTTTTTTTTTTTTTTTTTTTTTTTTTTTTTTCAGTTCTCGATAAATCAATAAAAATAAATACTTTTCATTTTAGCACATATAAGTTATACAATTTTAGCAATAAATCAGTTGAGCAAACTTTTGATACTGATAACCTTAGGGTATTTAGGTGTAGTCGATTGTAGGTTGATAGCTCGAAGGGTATCGAGTCTCGGAATCTCTTGAGTGGGAATTTGAGCAGTTCGGCTTTGAGAAGTTGTGCTGTAACCCGAGGAAAGTAGTTTAGGCGAAGAAAGCGGAGAGACAACATCAAGACACTTTGAAGCGCAAGTATCTTGAGTTTTAAACGAGTTGTGAGAGTCGAGCTCGTGTATAAGCGATTTTTGTTTGGCGACACGCTTTTTTTTAGAGTCTGCGTGAAGAGGTTTCTTGATCTGGTCATCTGATGGATAAACGCAAGTGAGCATATTGCGGATACACCCTGAACAAGAAGGTTTGAGCTCATCACACTTCTTCTTTCTCTTGCGACAGCAGAAACAACCGGTTTTGGTTCTGGTAATTTTGCGTTTCGGAGTAGGTGAAGAACCGCCGTACATCGCGCGGGCAGAATCTTCGCTGAAGCCTGGAGAGCATGGCTCGAGTCTTGGTGAGGACTCTGCGGAAGAGGATGGTGGGGTTGCCATTTGAGTGTGGTCATCATGGTGGGACATGTGTTCATTTCTGGAGCCACCGGATGCTGTGCTGGTAAGCGACAACCGGATTACCCGCTGGTACTCTCTGTAGTTCGACATGATGCGAGAGGCGTTCAATAAGGGCGTGAATGGATCGAATGAAGAGGAGGGTTTGCAATAGATGAGTGTTTTGTGAAAATTTTTTGCTAACAGTTGAATCGAATAATAACATGAAAAAAAAAAGGCACCTTTGAGTCAGCCCGGTCTTGGTTACCTCTCGCAAGACATTATCTGGGGAGCGCGTTAACTAATTAGGCAATCAGATTGTGGTACGCCGGTTGCGGCTCAAACGTTTGAGTAGCCAAGACCGAGAATTATCTGAAAACAGTGTGGCGCTTGGTCTCTGAATGGCAGGGGTTCGCGAACAGCTGAAAAAAGAAGTAGTCGCCGAGGGGGACCCAAAAAATTTTCGGGTTGGTAATAGCGAGATGGGGGGGCAGGGGGTGCGGGTGGTGATTTCGATCACGTGAGACAATGCGATCCGGATTTAATTTTTCATTTCACCGTTGTAGTCTTCTTCTGTCTTTTGATCGATACTCGATACTTCTACAGCCAGGTGACGAGCTAGACGTGTCGTCATTATATCAAAAACAGTGTAAATTATCAGTCTATAGAATTGGGTGGTTGGATTTTGGGAATCGAGTCAGTTGATTCAAAGAGAGCCGTTTTTACGGTATGCTTGGATTACTCCGCACTAGCCAACTCGGCGAAATACTGTCTCAAAATCAAGGCCAGCATCTCGGGAACCTCCTCAACGTTGTGGACAACCACGTAAAACTCAAACGGAAAGCTGTCGAGATACTTGTTCACCTGCAGCTTCATCTGGCCGTTGGAATCTTGCACGTAGTTGACCTGGCTCATGTCGAGGATGGACTCGGAGTTGTTGATTCCGTCGATGATGACGAAGACAAGCATGATCTTCTGCTCGCGGGCACGTCTGACGAGACGTTCGATGGTGGCGTGGTCCTCGCAGACTCCGTCCGAGAGAACGATTTCCAGCTGCCACAGACCAGAACTGGCCATAGACCGGGCCTGGTCAAAGAAGCCGAGCGACTTTTCAACAAGCTTCTTCACGTCCGTCTTGGTCTGTTCGAACGTGAAGTTCTGGAAAACAGACACTCCGCAATCGGACGAGAACTGTTTTTCGAACGGATGAACCATTCTGGTGTCCTCGCCGAATTTCACCACCGAAAGTTGACCCGACTCGAGCTGAGTCAGCGCCTTAGAAACGAGAGCAATGGACTCGAATGCAATGTCCACGGCGTGAGATTCCGCCATCGACTTGGAGTCGTCCACAGAAATCATGATCTGGTACTGTCTCTTGCTAGGCTTGGTCCGGCGCATCCAGATCTTGTCCTTGCGGAACTGCGACGCAATGTACGGAATGATCTTCTTCATGTTGAGTCGTTTTCCGGTCTTGTAGTCTCCCTTGAGCTTTGTGGCCACCGTCGGCTCGAGAATCAGCCGCAGCTGCTCGCAAAGACCCGACGTGAGCTCGCGAGTCGCATCGTCCGACTTCTGCCACAGCTCCGAAGCCTCTTCGTACGTGCGGGTCGACGCTTCGACGGCCCCGGCGTAATCTTCCAGCTGTGTCTCGTGCGACTCTTCGTCGCTCGACTCGTCGTCGGAACCCATCACAAGGTCGCCGTCGCCGTCCGCAAACTGCTCGCGACGACGCTCGCCCAAAACAGCGCCCTGTTGGCCCTGCATGTCCTGCGAAACGTCCTGGACGGGCTCGGCTGTGGTTTCTGGAGCGGTCTCGTCTGCCGGCTGCTCGGCCGACTGCTCGGCCGACTGCTCTTCTGGCGCGGCCGGAGCCTCGTCGTCCTCGTCGATCGCCATTTCGTCCGGAATCGACTGGATCTGGTCCTTGTTGGCAGCACCAAGCGCCTGCGTGTCTCCCTCGATCTCACCCTCCGCGTGCTGGAACTCGTCGGGCCGCTCGCCCGCCTTCTGCTCCGTCACCTCGCGGTCGGTCGACTCGCGGATCTCCTGGCGCCGGCGGTGGAACTCCTTCATGGCGTCACCAAGCTGCTTGAGCGAGTCTGCTGCGTTCTCACGAGACGAGTCGGTCTGTTGCTCGTCGCTGTGCTGAGGCTGCTGCTGCTGCTCTTCTTGCTCAATACTCGCCGACCCGCCGGCTCCTCCCACGTCGTCCTGCTCCTCCTTCACGTCGGCGTCCGCTCCCTTGGACTCGGCTCCCGCGTTCTGTTTCGCAGCGCTGTCGGCGTCCACGTCGTTCGACGCATCTGCCCCGTCCAATCCTTCGATCTGCTCGGTTTCGTCTTGCTCTTCCGCGGCCGTTGTAGACTCGCCTTGATTGACGTCCATCTCTTCATCTTCTCCTTCTCCTTCTTCTCCTTCTCCTTCTCCTTCTCCTTCTTCCTCTCCATCCTCACCTTCCTCACCCTCCTCACCTTCTCCTTCCTCTCCTTCCTCTTCACCCTCCACATCTCCTTCTTCAACATCTCCTCCCTCCTTCTCATCAACATCCATCTCCTCACCTTCTCCCTCTCCTTCCTCACCATCGTCCATCTCCTCATCCTTAATATCACCCTCATCACCTTCACCCTCATCCTCATCCTCACCCTCACTCTCTCCGTCCAGATTGATCTCCTCAGGAAGATCCAGAACCTCCGAGTCCGCAACATTCGAGTCCAACTGCTCGCCGTCCTCGTTCTTCACCTCGTCGTCCTGCTCACCAACATCCTCTCCATCCTCGTCTTCCTCCTTCTCATCTCCCTCCTTCTCATCTCCTTCCTTCTCATCCCCTTCCTTATCTTCTCCTTCTCCTTCTCCCTCATCATCAACACCTTCAACATCCTCCGTCTCGTTCGAACCCTGAGGCATCTTCTCGGACTCCTTCTCCTTCGTGTCGTCCGTAGCCTCCTCGTCCCACATCTTCTCGTCAATCGCATTCGGATCCAGTTCATCAATGTCGTCAACCTCCTCGTCAAGATCGTCCTCACCTTCATCCTCACCATCAGAGCCCGCCTCGTCCTTAGCCTCCTCGAGCTCTCCGGCCATGTCTCCCTCGATCTCAACCGCATCGTCGTCTCCGTCCTCGCGCTCTTCATCCTTCTCCTTGTTCTCGTTCGCCTGCTCAGCGTACTCCGAAAGATCCTCGTCGTCCTCAACGTCCTTCGAGTTGTTCGTAGCACCGTCGCCGTCTCCAAGACCAGTTCCGTCTTGTAGATTGTCTGAGTCCTTCTCGTCCGCATGCGGCTCTGGAGAACAGAACCCGTCCTTCGCCAGGTTGTACAGCAAAGCACACAGCTTGTAGGTGGCCTGCGAAAGATCCACATAGCACGTCTGAAGCTTGTCCAGAACAACCGTCACAGCGTTCGAATAGTGAGCCAACAGCGGCCGGAAGTGCGCAACAACTGCCTGGTCGCATCCGCCAGAAACAGCTGCCACACACTTGGCAAACTTGCGGCTCATCTGAGAAGAATAAAGCAGCTCTGAGTACCGAACAACACGACGTTGTCTCTCAACAAGCCAGTTGTCAGCATCTTCCGCAGCCGGTGGCTGCTGTTGAAGCTGGTGAAGCTTTTGCAGAGAAAGCATGATCGCCGTAGCCAGATCGCTGAATGCGCTAAACACTCCCGATCCAGACTCCTTCTCCTCCTCCTTCACACTGAGCGAACCAAATTCTCCGTTCAACTCGGTACTTTCTCTGTTCGATTGCAACCACTCCAGAACCAGACCTCCAACAAACGAAACACCGCTGTTGGCGGCCATCCACTGCTCCACGTCCGTGCGAAGCTTGTCAACGAGCTCTACAACAGCAGAAACACGCTCGCCGTCCGCACGCGTGTAAACCATCGCCTGTGGAATCGCCAGCTTCTCTAGTTGCTCTGCAGCCTGAGAAAACACCTCAGAATCAGCACTCTTCTCGGTCACCGAGGAAAGCAAATCCAACGTCGAAACGCAGAAACGCAAAACACCAGGCAGAGTTTCAACCAGCAAGCGTGCGCTGTCAACCGACGTGGCGGCGGTGGTGGTGGAAACACAAGCTTCGCTGGCAGAGTCTTCATCAGACAACCGCTCCACCACTTCAACCACCTCCTTCACATACTCGCGCACTCGTCTAACTCCCGAAATCCTCCTTCTCATCGCCATCATCGAGAAAATCAGCGACTCCGCCGCAGCAAGTCCCTTCTGTGCATCCGCAACAGGAACATCCGCGTGAACCTCGCTCACGCTCTGACGAAGCCGTGGAAGCAGGTCAAGAACCCGGTAGTAATACACATCCACAGGCCCGTCCAAAACAGCTCCGGACGCAAGAACACTCGTCACAGACGATAAAACAACCTTCATCTCCTTCGTCGTGTGCATCTTGACACCCATGCGACGAATCTCCCGCAGAGCATCACTCAAAAGCTTACGTTTCTGCGTCTTGAGAGCAGCAACAGTCTTCTTGTTCTCCTCAGTCAGCTCCTTAGGAGTCTCCTCCCGCAAGCTGGCAGCAGAGTCCACCAGCTCCCGAACGTACCCGTCCAAAACAGGCACCGTTTCCGAGCCAATCTGCGAAACAAACACCGACATGTTGCGGTGAACAACCTCAATGTTGCGCAACCGCGACGGCTGGTCGCTCCAGCCGGCCACGCGGTCGCTGCAAACAGCACCAAACCGACCGTGGTCCGACCCAAGCTCCACCGCAGCCGTCTCGAGAACGCCGGCCTTGGCCAGACTCTTAAACGTCACCGCCAGACCAGCCTCGATCACAGCCTGAACAGGCTCGCCCAACAGGTCTCTGTACTTGCGGATCAGCTTGTACAGGCTGTGGTGCGACCGACGAGAGCTTTGCTTCAAAGCGTCCACGTTGATGTCCTTCCAGCTGGCAAGCAGAATCACCTCGTTCATCTTCTTCTCGAGCTGCTTGCGACCACGAGCAACGTTCTCGGCCACCAGCGGCGCAAACTGCTCGTAGAACCGAACCGTGTTGACCAGAGCCTCGCGCATAGCAGCGCCGCAATCAAGCAGCTCCAGATGCTCAACAAGAGCACGCAAAAGCCGTAAACGGTACCGGAAGTCGCCAGCAGTGGCCTGCGAAAGGAAAACATTGATCGCAGAAACAACTGCACTCGGATCAGCCTCCTCGCTCACAACTACCGTCTCAAACAGATGGAACCACCACCGGCCCATCGACCGCTCAACTTCGCGCTCCTCGTTCGCAAATATCTGCTTCCACGTCCGCAGCTCCAGCTGTCTCCACGACACAATCAGACCAGCAAGGGCCTCGAAATGCGTCTGTAATGACACCCCAGAGTGCGCATACTTCTCCCACTCCGCCACAAACGTGTAAACTTGCTCCACCTTGGCCAGAAGACGGAACACAGGCGTCGCCGCCGCGTATTCCAGCAGCTCCTGGCAGATCCGGAACAGACTTTGCAGAGTAGCATGCTCGGGCCACTGCTTCAGCAGCTCGTGAACCGCGCCCTGCAACTTCAAAACCAAGCCCCCGGCACGCCGGGTCTCGTACGTGCTGAAATCGCGGTAGAAGTCCACCTCTGCGGCCGACCCAGACGTGAATTCCGCCATCGTCTGTGCGGTCTCGGCCAAAACGGCACTCAAAACCGTCGCAGACGGAGCCGTACAACTCTCAGTGCCAGCCACTTTCTGCAGCGAACCACGAACACGGGTTCCAAGGTGCAACAGCGAACCAATCTCGCCGCTGTCGCCAGACCCACGGCCAAATAGCTCAACATACGCCTGGGCCAGCTCGCTGTACACCTCGCACCAGTCCACACCTCGCACCGGGCCGTCTCCGGCCCCCTCGAGAACCTCCTCAGCGTCCGGGAACAGCTTTCTAAACTCGTTCTCCGCGTCGAGGGCAGGGTCGGCAAACTTGAAAACACCCGCCTGGGTGCTCTCCTGTTCCTCCTGCTTCAGTCGGCGCAGAGACCACCGGTAGTACGCCGTCATGAGCGTCTCGCTCAGACATTTTTTCAGCGACTCCGAAAGAGCTCCGTGGCGACGATGGAACGCAACCACCCGCACAATGTAGGTGGCAACGTGTTCTGCGTCGGCACGGTCGAGCGCAGCAGCCTTCAGCTGCTTGCACAGCGGCTCCAGCGTCGAACCAACCTGGACAGATGTCAATTGGGCCACGTTCTGCGGCCACAGAGAGCTGCTACCAACGCTGTCGTTGCCAGTGCAAAGCTCAAATCCAACGCGCATTGCGTTGACGAATCCAACGAGAACGTCGTTCATGTCGGCAAACTCGCCGAACGACTGCTCGAGGCGCACAAAGAACCGGGGCGAGCTGCGCTCCACGTTCTGTGCCTTGGCTGCCAGAGCAGCGCTCGCTGTGGCCTTTGCATCAGCCACAAGCTTCGCCACCTGCGCCACGTCCACCGAGGAGTCCAGGAAAGCACTCCATTCGTCAAACAGAGGCTCCACGCCACGGCCCGAACGGTACACGCGCGGCCGTTGAGGCCTGCGTGTCTCGTCCACGACGGGAAGAAGCGACTCTCCGTGCAACGGCTCGTCTCCCGCGGCGATTGTGCGCAGCGTGGTCCAGGACTCGCGCATTGCGGCAGCCTGGTCCTGGAGAGCGACAAAGTCGGCGTAAACGACGTGGTCGGCGATTGCCGGGTCGTACGCGTGTGCTGGCACGTACAGCTGGATCATTCCGAGCGACATGAGCACGTACGCGCGGCCGAGACTTTGTGGGGGTCCGTTTGCAAGCAATAATGCTGGCGCAAAGTACTTCTCAAGAACCGAGGCCAGGACTGTTTGGCCCTGTTGGTTACAGAGAGCAATATTATGTGCGATCTGGTCCGGCTCCGCGAGCGGTTCCAGCAGCTTGATGCTGTGGATGTTGCAAACGTGTTTAATCCACTCCTGGAGCACGGTAGCCAGGTTTTTGGCCTGGGAGTCCAGAACGTGGTGCGAATTTTCCACGGTTAATTTCAGCAGACCACGCAGGTCCGTGAGAGATTCGTCGATTTTTCCGCCGCCAACGTGGCGCAGAGCTGCGCCCGAGTCCAGAACAAACTCGAGCAGGTGTTCGTTCAGCAGCGCTCCGACCGACGAGACTGTTTCGTCGGCCGTTTTGTGCCAGAGCTCGTCCAGGAACCGTGGGTACGGTCTGAAGAGCTCTTTTTGGCCGAGGCGGCGCGCCGAGAGCGTCGAGCGGCCTGCCAGTGTTGCCCATGCGAGCTGCTCGGTGCTGAGCACGAGCGGCTGTTGGCACGAGCACGCTGCCGTGTCCACGGCGTTGAGCAAGAGCCGGTACCCGTGCTGGTAGCTGTGGCTGCGTTTGTGGAGGAACTGAGCCGAGACGGCCTCTAGATCGGCCACGCTGGAGCGCAGTTGTTCCACGAGACCGGCAAAGGTTTCTGGCTGTTCGGGCTCAAGACACACGTCAACGAGGCCGAGCAGCAGGGTCTTGAGCTCGGCGACCGTGGCGTAGTTCTCGGGGAACTGTTTGGCGCACGCGGCGTCAAACTCGCTGGCCACCTCGCTGAGCAGCCGGTAGTTGGCCCAGCCTTCTGCAGAGGCTGGGTACTGGGCCCGGGAGTTTTCCCAGATCAGAGCGATCGAGGAGCCCTGCCAGGACCCGAAATGTTTGTGAGAGAACTCGTCCAGCTGTGCGCGGAGGGCCGAGTTTCCAACGAGTTGGTCTGTTGAGTCGCACCAGTTTTGCAACTGGTCGAGATAAACACGGACCTTGGACTCGTTTTGGGCCGAGCAGACGGCCACGAGGTTGCGCCACAGAATCAGCAGGTCGAACAGGGCGGCGAACACGCCGTCCTGGAGCCACAGGGCGTCTGGGGCCGCAAACGCGGCCGTTTTGGCCGACGCAAACTCAAACAGGGCCGTGACAAGCCCGAAAACGTCGAGCCGCGGCGCCTGTTTGAGCGGACGGCCGTACCGGACGGCAGCCGAGCGCTCGAGGTACGAAAGATCGGTGATCTTGGCGGCCTCTGCGCGCGAGCGCACGTTTTTCAGGAGCTGGGACGCCTCGTAGAGCATTCCCAGGGTCTCAAAGAGCAAAACGGCCTCGGACGAGTCTGCAAAAGGACGGTTTTCCGCCACGGCACGCAGCAGAGTTCCGGTCAGCAGGGGCTGGAGCGGCTTTTGAGCGGCCAGGACGGGGTCCACGGGGCTGTAGATGTCAAAGACGGTTTTTGCGGTTCCCAGGCTGCCGAAGAAGGTGATCTGGTTGGCCACGGCCGCGACGGTTTCTGCCACGGCCGAGGTGAACTCGGCGGAGGCGTTGACTGAGGCGACCAGGCGTGGCAGCAGGGGGAGAGCTGCGAAGGGCAGCGCGGAGGCCAGCAGCGGTGGCAGCGAAGGGGATGGGTGGTTGGAGCAGTCGATGAGGACGGAGAGCGAGGAGTTCGGAAGAAGCGGGTCGATAAAGTGGTTCAACGAGGTTGGACTGGACTTCTCCACCAACTTATCCCACGAGCTCTCTCTGTCGTCCAATGCTCCCAAAAACACCTCAACACCTCTATTTCTCATTGCTCTCGACAGCTCGCCGTACCGCGGGTCGGCCGTCAAAAACAGCCGGAAATCCTTGTGAGGAACCACGCTGCGCGGAGACCCGTCCTCGCTGGCACACTCGTTGATCAGCAGCGACCCGTTTGTCTCCAGCAGCGAGTTCAGCCGGTCCAGAACAGACGCACTGCACAAGTTGGCGTTGTCGAGCAACAGCCAATGGCCGTTTTCAACGGCCTGAACAAGCATTCCGTCAAACCACTTGAACTTGACGGACGCCGGCTCGCGGCTGCGCGCCCGCAGTCCCGCCAACCGGGTCTTGAGATGGCCAAAACTGTCGGTCTCCACGACACCGTCAAGAGCACCGACCATGGCCTCGAGATCCTCGATGTTGCGGCCCGTATCTGTCTCCAGGTACCGGGCCAGTCGCAGAAGATGGCCCACCACGGCCGTGCTACCACTGTTCAAATTGACGGCGGCGAGCTCGCGAACAAACTCGAGCAGCTGGTCGCAGAACTCGGCCACCTCTCTGGCCAGGTCCGCCTGCTCGTACCCGCCGAGAATGTCCATGCTGTCCACGTCGCTGTTCATGGAGAACTCGTGCAACTGGGCGCCCACGGCGCCGGCAGCAAACCGAACAAGCTCGGTCTTTCCGGCTCCCGACGGCCCGACAAGAATCAGCGGCCAGCTGTGCTGGACACAGCGTGCCACGGTCTCGAGGGCCGCGGCGTTGCACTGTAGGTCGCGCAGAGCCGGGCCGCGGTGCTGGACGAGCGGACGTCTTTTCAGCACGGCAGAGCCAAACTCGCACACCTTTTCGCAAACCGCAGAGCGAACCGCCACGGTCTGGCGCGACGAAGCTGGAACGTACGGGAAGTACTCGCTGAACAGCAGCCGGGCTTTTTCTCTGTCGGCGTGTGTTCTGAACCGCTGCTCCACCACGAGCTCAAAGAAGTCGCCTGGCGTCCGAGCGGTGTCTTTGAGCAGCTCGAGCCAACGCAGCGTGTCTCTGAGATTGAACTCCCACGGACCACCTGCTGCTCCCCAGCGACGGTCCACAACCACCTGCTGCTCGAGCTGCGACATGAACGCGATCAAACGGTCGCAAAAGTCGCCGTCCAGCTCGGGATACAGGTGGCGCGCAATCAGGCGCAGGTCGGTCTCGGTGAGCATGTCGACGTACACCACGGTGAACCGGTTGACAAAGGACTTTGGGAGACCCTTACGGCCTCCTCCTTGGTACTGCGGGTTCTGGGCAGCAAACACCACAAAGTCCGGGTGGCTCTTGAACGAGCGGTCCAGCTCGGGGATGTACGCCTCTCCACGGTGGTCGAGACAGGCATTGAGACCCTCGAGCACCGACTGGGAAGCGAGGTTCATCTCGTCAAGAAGAACCCATTCGCCGCGCTTCATGGCACGCAGGAACGGGGCGTCTCGCCAGGTGAACTCGCCCGCCTCGCCGCCGTCGGTCGGCGAGTCTGAGCCAAACAGGTCGATCAGATCGGTCTGTTCGGACAGGTTGATTCTGGTGAGGGGCCGGCCGGCCGCGGCCGCCAGAGCGGCCACCAGGCTGGTTTTTCCCACACCGGGACTTCCTTCAAGGAGAATTGGCTTGGAGAGTTGCAGGGCCCGTAGAACGCGCATGGCGTTGGTTGTGGTTGTTGGGGCGGATAGGTTGAACGGCGACGACGAGGAGCTTGAAGTGTCTGACTTTTCGTCAGCATTCATCTCTGCCCCGCCTTCGCCCGTCTCTGCCACCTCGCTTCGCTCGTTGGCTTCTGGCAAACTAAACCCTCCAATCCCCCCCTCACTCACCTCCACCTTCCCACTATAAATCCCCTCCAAATCCTCTCCATAAATCTCTCCCAGCTTCCTCACAAACTCCAGCTTCACCTCGCGCAGTTTCTGCTCGTTGGCCGCGAGAGAAGCCGTGTTGTTTGTTCCCAAGGCGTCGATGAACACGAGACATGCTCCGTGCAAAAGAGCAAACGCAAGACGGTCCGAGCCGCGCTCAGAGCCGCCCGTAGCATTCACAAACTCCACCCACGCCAACACATCTCTCAGCGAAATCACTCCGCTCGTCGCATCGCCGCCGATCTTCTCGCCGTACCACTGCGAAAACTCAACAATCGCCGGCCCCAGCTGCTTCACCTCCTCGTTCAACCGACTCTCGACAATCTGCTTCACGTCGGCAAAATCCTCCATCGACGGAACCCAAACCTCGGTAAACCGGTTCCGAAGAGCAGGCGAAAGCTCCTTCTTACCGTAGTCTCCACCCGGGTTCATCGTGGCAAGGAACTGGAAGCCCGAAGCCGCCGTCACAAACGAGTCGTCCGAGCCCTTCTCCGCAAGCAAAAGACTCCGCTCCGGCTCCAGAACAGAGTTCAGACGCTCCAGAACAGAGTCGTCCGCGAGCGAGATCTCGTCCAGCAGAAACAGGTCTCCCTGCTTCAAAGCCGTCACCAGAGGCCCGTCCGCCCACTCGAATAGAACCTGCGTTCTTTGCAGCAAAGAGTCCATCTCAGCCACCTTTTCCTCGGCCGAAACGCCCCGGTATCTCTCCACCAGTTCGCCGTACTCTCCAGACTCCTCCCCAAAGAACTCCCGCAGCTTGGCGAGCAGCTCTTCTTGGACGGCCGTGCGGTTACGAACCGGCCGCTGAGACCCCAGCAAATCGCCCGTCTCGGTGTTCTGGTGTGCGTTCACCACCACCAGCTGCTGGCCGTAGAACTGAGCCAGAACCTGGCAAACCGTCGTCTTTCCACAGCCCGTCTCTCCAACAAGCAACAGCGGCTCCTGGTGTTTCATGGCCGTCGCCACAAGAACCGCCAGCCGCCGCATCGCCTTGGTCCAAACGATTCCGCCGCCAACGCTCTCCAAACCAGCCACCTCCAGCGACCGGTAGTACTGCTCCATGTCGAGCTTGACCCGCATCACCTTCTCGAGAGCCGCCTTCACCACCGCGCGCTCCTCGGGCCGCCGCACACGCTCCGCCAGAAGCATGTACCCGTTGGCCGCAAGCTGCTCGTAGCCCACCGCATCACGCTGGGCCCACCGGAACAGGTCTCGCAGCGTGGCAAACGAGTTCTTCTTCTCAAACAGCCGTGTCGACTGCCGCTGGACAGAAAGCTCCCGGTACACCTCCACAATACGCCGTGCGTAGCTCGGAGCAATCGTACACCGCTCGCGCAGAATCTCCTCGAGCTCGTCCTGCGGAATGTCGTCAAAGTGCAGCTCCAGGAACCGGTTTCGGAACGCTTTCGACAGCGCCTTACGGCCGCCGTAGAGTCCGGCCGGGTTCTGCGTCGCAAACAGCATAAAGTCCCGGTGTGGCCGCACAATCTCCTGTGTTTCCGGAATCAAAAGCTCCCGGTTGTCGTCGAGAAGTCTGTTCAACGCCTCGAGAACGTCGGTCGGCGCCAGGTTCAGCTCGTCCAGAACAAGCCAGTGACCTTTGCGCACCGCCTCCACCAAAACTCCCTCCTTAAACACAAGCTTTCCCGTCTCGTCCGAGCTGTACGTTCCCAGATACTCCTGCAGGTCCGTGTGCTCGTGGTTGTTGATCCGCACAAACGTGTGGCCCGTCAGCTTCGCCAGGTACTGGATCATCGACGTCTTTCCCGCCGAAGTCGGACCCTGGATCAGCACAGGAAACCGCCCGCTGCTCGTGGCACGCACGAGATTCAGCAGGTTCTTGCGAACAAACGGCGTCACGATGTAGTGCGCCTGCGGCTCGGGCTCGCACGCTCCACGGCGCACCCAGTAGTGTTCGAATTGCACGTAGCTCTGGGCCGGCGTCGACGGGTCCGCAGGAACCTGCGAAACCACCGACCGCGCATTGCGCAGCCGGCCAACCGTGTGCTTCTCAATCACCGGACGCAGTTTGGCCTCCGACGCAGCGTCCAGCAGCGTCAGAAATGACATGCAGAACCCTTCGTACAGAGCACGCCGCAGCCCGTACACGGCGATGATGTCCCGCACGTACTGGAGCGTCCGCGTGAGCGTACGGATGCTGAAGTGCGGCCGCTGGTTCGCGCCGTCCACAATCTCGTTGGCACCAGACAGCCGTTTGGCCTCGAGAAACAGCTCTGCCACGTCGTTTCCAACCCATTCGTCCGCCACAGCGTGGCGTCCGATGTAGCTGTCGATGATCATGAGCAGGTCTGCAATGTCCTGGTCCGGCGAGTGCACGTACAGCTCGGTGAACCGGGAACGAATACCCTCCGGTAGCTCTTTCTTCCCCACGTCGGTGGCTGGATTCATGCACCCAAAGATACGGAACTCGCTGTGTGCGCGGACGCTCTCAACGTCTCCGCGCTCCGAGAGCAGAATGCTGCGGGCCGCGGTCTCCTCGGCCAGCAGGTCCGAGATGCTGTCGAGTGTTTCGGGAGAAGCCAGGTTGATTTCATCCAGAAGCAACCAGTCTCCGTTTCTGACAGCGTCGACAAGCGTTCCTTCAACGAAACGGAACACCAGCGACGAGTCGGTTGCAACTGCCTGTTTTTCAAAGTCCGCGATCCGGTCTGCAAAGTTTGTCCACTCTGCGAGCAGAGCGCTGGAGAAGTTGAGCTTTCTCTTTTTCGCTGCGGGAGCAGCCGTCTGTTCAGACTGTTCAGACTGCTCTGGCTGCTCTGGCTGGGCCGACTTCTTTGCCTCGGCCTTCGCCATCTTGAACGCCTCTCTCCATAACCGAACCACGCTCTTCCACTGGCCCTTGTTGAACACCTTGGCCAGCAGCCGCAAAAACTGCTCGTTCTTGCGCAGCGAAAATGAGCGTCCAAAAAGCTCCTCAAACGCCTCCTGAAGCGGGACAGCCAGCGACTTGGTGCTCACAGGCTTGAACCCGCCCACCAGGTCGCTCACCTCGGTCTGCTGGGAAACGTTGATCACCGTCAGCTTGCGGTTCACCAGCTTCGCAATCTCCTGGATCACCGTCGTCTTTCCCGTTCCCGTCTCTCCCACGAGCAGCAGAGGCTCGCACATCGAGATTCCCACGCCCGCGCGCTCCATCAGCCGCAGCGTGTGGTTGGTGCGTGCAAAACTGCTGCTCTGGCCGCCGCTGGTGCGCCCAGAAGCACGCCGCTCCAGGTGAGCACGCCCAACAGTCACAGACGTCTCGTACACGGCGAACGACGGCACGTGCCGTCCCAGCTGTAGCTTTGTGCGCGACGTTGGCACCTCCAGCGCCGTGCCGATCTCAGCAACCAAAACCTCGATCGGCTCCCGCTCAACCACAGAACTCGTGAAACAGTCCACGGCTTCCTGGAAAATCACGTCGAAAAGCTCGTCCGAAACAAGATCCTCGCCCGTGTGCACGCCCGCGTCCGCGAGAACACGGTCGCACCGCCGGCACAGCTTCATCAGGTCCCGCAGCGACACGCTGCGCGGCTGCGAGCCCCGGTTCATCGCCACAAACCGGCGCGAGTCGTACACCCGGCGCACCGCAGCAAAACAGCGCACAAACTCGTCAGCAAACTTCTCGAGCCGTGGAAACTTGCGACGCACAACCGTGCGCAGCTCGTCGCCGTCCAGCTCCGCAGTAGCCACCACGCTCCACCGCCGCAGCCCAATCATCTCGGGAACAGCGTCGCCGCGTGCGTCCGCCGCAACACGAACCGTCGACAAAAGCTGGAACCCGTTGGCCGCCTGGATCACCTCGCCTCGCGACGGAATCGTCAGCTCCCGCTTCTCTAAAAGACTCAGCAAAATCGAAACCACCTCGTTCGGAGCCTTGTCAATGTCCTCAACAAGCACCCACCGGCCCTCGCGCACCGCCGTCGCCAGAACTCCGCTCTTCCACTCAAAAGTGCCTGGCTTCGCACCAGACGAGTACGTCCCCAGCAGCATCTTGGAGTCCGTCTGCTGGTTCAGGTGGATCTTGACTATCTTGTTCGAGTCCAGACGAAGCAGCTTCGCCAGCTCGTTGATCAGAAACGTCTTGCCCGACCCAGACCGGCCCGCAAGCAAAACGGGCTTCGACGCCTGCACACAGAGTGCCAATTGCCGAAGAGCAGCCACAGTCTTGGGAATAGGAACAATCTCAGAGACACCCGTCTCCCGGCTGGAATCCCCAGCCAATCCAGCAACGTTCGCAATCACCACGTTCGTCACAAGAGCGCTCCCGCTCGACAGGTCTTGCTGCCGGAACACAACCGTATACTCGGACTCGTCCAGACGGCTCTGGAGCGAGCGCACTCCGTTCAAATTCGCCAGTCTCTGGGCCTCCAGCACGGAAAGCAGCTCGTAATCAACGCCGTTCTCACCCTCGTACTCGCCAAAGACACCGTCGGCACCCACGTGCGTCTCCACAAGCCCAGAACGAACCTCCTCCGCCAGTGAAAGGTACGACGAAAGAAGCATGATCGCCAAGTACCGATTCACTTGTGTGCTTGTCTCGAGCGATAAAACTCCGTACAGAACCTCCGGATCCACAAAACGTGAAAATTTGGGTCTGTCCACACACATCAGTCTATAAAATGCCAGTAGAATGCGTTGCAGCTCCTGCTGCTCAATCTCGCTTGTCTTTTGCTTCATTATGCTGAAAAATTGCGTCTTTTCCAAGTAATATTCAACCAGATTCAATACCTCAGACGCCCCTGTGCTCACTTTAGCCAGACATCCAAGCGCCATAGAGCCGGGAATGCCAACATGCACGTTCAAACTTTGCAAATACTGTCTCTCAACGTCTTTATCCTCGACAATTCGGGCCACAAGCTCCACAATCAGTGGTCTCAGCGATGCAACATAGCACGCATTGCTCTTGTCGTCCAACAGCGCCACGGCTATCTGCTTCAGGTTCTCGCTCTTCGAAAGTGACCGGTCGTACCGGTACGGCTCTCTGATTGCTCGTGTGGCATATAGGGTCTGTACCTCTTTGTAGATCTCAAAGGACTCTTTGAAATCTACGATAA